>ML769621.1:0-105621 GCA_009733575.1 Gymnopus androsaceus JB14
TTGATCTGAGTCTGGAGCGAGTGAACTGGCGTCGCAGTGAAAGTCAGGGTGGTCAACCTCAATTTCTATGTCGGTCGAGGCACGGTTATGAGCATGTCACCAGCACCGCAGTCGCAGTCGCAAAAGAAGCAATCGAGCCATGGTAAACAGTTTTCGATGGAGGGAGTGAATCTCGTGATAGCCAGAGTGGCGGTGCAAACCGGAGCCTCCGGCGCTTGGCATCTCTACACCTTTCCACATCCTCAGCAGTCGAAAAGACATCCAACCGATCTTTCACCAGTCTACTGAAAAAATAAAGGTTTTGTGCCTAGACTCCAGCGTTGACAGAAGGATTTTGTATCTGCAGCGGATGCCAGCCAGTCTCTGTGATAGCTCCGAATCTGTTGTAAAAGCAATGGATAATCGAAATAGTGCTTTCTGTTTTTTTTTACTGGCGTGTTCCGCGCTAAATTGGAAATCTGTAGATTTCGATTCGCTACTGCAGGAAGCCGAAAAATTCCTGGAGCTTTACAAGGAGAGTAATTCGGTAGATGACCTCAACAATGCCATTACTTCCTACCAAATGGTGTTGGATGTGAGACCAGACGATCCTGAAGTCCAGGAGTCACTAGGACTTGCCCTCGCATCACTGTTCATAGAGACCTCTCTCAGAGATGACATCGAACATTCTATTTCATGCCACACTAGGTCATTCGAATTATACCCCCCAGAAAGCCACGATCGCCGATGTGCACTGTTCTATCTCGGGAATCGCTATGTTTCACTTTACGAGCAGTTCCAAGATTTGACCGATCTTGAAACTGCTATATTGCACTTCGAGAGAGCGAAAGAAGGGTTGAGCTTAAGCAAGGAGCACCCTGGTTTAAACGATGTCCTCGCTAATCTCGGTGGAGCTGTAGAGCATCGTTATGATGCTCTGCATGATCCGGCTGACTTGGATTGTGCTGTCGATCTATGCCGCCAGGCGCTCCAATGCTGCCCAGTGGATAATGTCGACCTCTGGCGGGACATAACAAACCTTGCATCAATACTCACTGGGAGGGTTATGGATAAGGGTATGGCAACTGATGAACCTGGGGTGATTGCGGATATTAATGAAGCAATTTTACTTGGTCATCAGGCAATGGAACTTCGATCCCCAGGTGACTTGGAGCATGCTGAGAGTTTGGCTGGCATCTCAATTCTCTTGTATGGGCGCTATCAACACACATCAATTGCAGGAGACCTCGATGAGGCTATTGACATGGGCCAGAGTGCATTAACACAAGATGTACTTTCAGGCTTACTCCGCCTCCGTTGTGCTCTGTATCTTGGAAAAGCTCTATATCTCCGATTTGAGAGTCTGCAGGGGCGGAGTGACCTTGATAATGCAGTGTGTTATAGCCGAGAGGCACTCACTCTTTGCACTAGTGATCACATGTTCCATCGCCAAAGTCTCCTTTGCCAACTAGCTGTATGCTTGCTCACTCGCTACCACTTAAATCATGATATGGTGGATCTGGATGAAGCCATTGATTGCTATTCTAGCAATCTAGAGCTTGAATTGTCTGGGTGTGAAGATCATTCTGAAGCTGTTTTTCAACTAGAGAATGCAGTTCAGAAACGCTATGATAGGCTCAAAGATGTCCGAGATCTTGATACTCTTATCAAGTGCAATAGGTTGGCACTTGATTTTATCCCTCGTGAAAAATGTGGCAAATATCTGCAGAGGTTAGAGGCAATTAGTGATGACATTTGGGAACGATATCAGCAGCTGGGACAGGCACCTGATCTTGAGAAAGTCATTGCATATCGGGAAGAAGCATTGCATGCATGCTCACCTGGTGATAATGACTACTATATATTCCTTCACAATCTTGGGACTGTATTACGAGCACGATTTATCCATTTGGGTCAAGTCGAAGACATCACCCGTAGCATTGCACTTCAACGTGAAGCTCTCTCCCTATGTCCTTCAGGCTCTCCTCACCAGCTTGACATTAGCTCTCTTTTGATGTCTGCTCTTGCTACGAGCTTCTTGCAGCAGGGGAAATCTGTTGCAGAGTCAGATCTTGATGAGGCAAACAAGCTAGCCAAAACTATACAAATTATGTTGACAGAAACAGCTGGAAACTATACAGTTCTCCATAGTCTTGCAATCCTTGCAAGGATCAACTTTAATAATGGAGGATCCATGTCAGACCTCAATGAGGCTATTCACCTTGGTGAAAGGGTCTGGGATCTTCCAGTTAATTCCTATGGCAAGAGGGAGCAATCAGATAATATGAACGGACTTGGGTCAGCATTGCATCGCAGATTTCAACTAGAATGGGATTTCGAGGATCTGAAAAGAGCAATCTCATATTTTCGAATGGTAGTACAGCTACTTCCCTCAGACCACGGGAATTATCCAGAGACCATCATTAATCTGATGTCTTCTCTTACGAGCCGATTCGAAGCCAAGTGGGAGATCAATGACATAGATGAAGCCGTGCAGCTTGGACGCCATCTTCTGGGTCTACCTCAGCTTGAAGCTCATCCTGCACTTCAGCACAATCAGCGATTTTCAATACTGCATACATTTGCCAATGCATTGATTGTTCGCCATGACCACCTCAAACGCATGGCAGATATAGAGGAGGCCCTTTCATATCATTATGAGGCAAAGGAACTCCATCTATCTCAAGGGGAGCTATGGCATTGTCTCATTGGCATTGCTCAAGCTCACTACTACCTTGGATCCCAACAAACCTCGCTAGAGCATCTAGACAACTCCATTAGATTCTATATGGAAGCCCTTGCCCTTTCGCATGTAGCAGATCGTGAGGGGCACATCCGGGTTTTGATCTCCTTGGGTGCTTGTCATCTGACTCGCTTTGAGAAGTGTTTTCAACTGGCAGGCAACACTGATGTTGACAAGTCCATCGAGTACAGCGAAACTGCCATTGAAATGATAAAGCAATATAAACACAGCCATTTTTTCGAATCTTTGACTGTTGCTACCAACAACTATCTCGCTGCTCAATATCGCCGCCTCGAAACTTCTCACTCAAAAGACTTGAAGGAGATTGATTCTGTGGTTGCCTCGTACCAGAAATTGATCAATAGTGCTCCGTTTCAGGATAATTTCTTCCAACGAACACTGCTCTACAATCTGGGAAGGGTTATTTATTGTCGTTTTGAAGCATCTGATCAAAAACACGACCTTGATGAGGCCTGCTCAAGTTTTAGAGCTGCGCTTGAAAAGGAAGGCGTCGACATCAAGAATAAAGTAGATATCGCTCAAATGTGGGCTTTTAAAGCTCATGAAAAGAAGCATCATTCAGCTCTCGAAGCATATTCATGGGGTCTGGCAGCATTACAACAATACCTTGATCTTTGTCCTTCTTTGCCATATCGACGTACTTCCTTGGAGCTCTACAATGCTAGATCACTTGCTGTAGATGCCGTTTCCTGTACTATTGAACAGGGCCAGAGTTTGGAAAGCGCAGTGGAGAGATTAGAGCAGGGGCGCAACATCTTATGGTCCACATTGTATCGTTACAGGTACCTTTCAACTATAAGTACTTTCTGCCCCGCCAGCTAATCAGACTATTGATACTTAGGACTC
This sequence comes from Gymnopus androsaceus JB14, assembly GCA_009733575.1. Taxonomy (NCBI): domain Eukaryota; kingdom Fungi; phylum Basidiomycota; class Agaricomycetes; order Agaricales; family Omphalotaceae; genus Gymnopus; species Gymnopus androsaceus. Next base: position 3,590 of record ML769621.1, read on the forward strand.
CGGTGCCATATAAGCTCGCAAACGCGGACCCCCAGTTGGCGCGGCAATTCGAGGAGGCACGCAATGGGCTTGAACGTTTGGCAATACTTTTGGACGCACCGGATAATGCATCGACGCTACAGGAATTAGCATCACGGAATATGTATCATGAAGTTCGCTGGACGCAACAACGGCGTCTTCTAAAGGACTGGGATGTTGTGCTGGAAAAGATTCGCCAAATCAACGAGTTTAGAGACTTCCTCCGATCTCCCTCTTTCCCCCAAATGCAGGAGAACATGATAGATGGGCCCGTAATCTTTCTCAACACATCAAAGCATCGCTGCGATGCTATCATCGTGACTTCACATGGACATCCTACCCTAGTTACTCTTACATCTGATCTGCATAAGCTTGCACCGGATATGGCTCATGTACTCACTCAACTCGTTCGTGGCGAGCGTCTGAAAACACTTCAAAGTGCTTCTGGAAGGGATGAAATAACGGACATCCTCTCGGAGTTGTGGTATTCAATTGGAAAGCCAGTGTCAGACATGCTACTGCATATAGGGATCCAACAAGGGTCTCGCATATGGTGGTGTCCAACAGGTGCTCTTACTTTCCTACCAATACATGCAGCAGGTGTTTATACACCCAAAGGTCCAAGGACCAGCATATTGGATATTTTTGTTTCATCATATACATCCAGCATGAGTGCACTAGCTACTTCCAGGAAAGAACTTGAAAGTAGATCTCCACGAGATATGCATCTACTCGCCGTCGGTCAATCCAAGGATCTCCCAAAGGTGTGTATTGCCACCCATTTCTGATACATCCTGAGCTCTTAAGCTTTACTGCTAGGTCCTCGAAGAGTTCAGTGCGATGCAGGACATTGTGTCAAGCCAGATGCATCTCCTCGACAATAATGACGCTGAGCCCTCCCTAGTTGTGAGAGATCTACGGGAGAAATATTCTTGGGTTCATTTTTCTTGTCACGGTGACCTAAACACAAATGATCCCTTTCTTTCTTCGTTCAGGCTCTCAGGGAAGGAGCCCGCACTGAAAGTAATCGACTTACTCGAGGCTCAACTCCCATCCGCCGAACTCGCATTTTTAGCATCCTGTAATAGTGCTGCCGCAGAAAGTTCAAGCGCTGTGGAAGAGGTCATTACGCTTGCATCTGCATTGCAGTACTGTGGCTTCAGCAGCATTATGGGCACACTTTGGACCATGGCGGATGAGGATGCACCAGCGCTTTCACGAGATTTCTATACCTACATGCTTCGTAATGGGCCTAATGGAGTTGATGTAAAGGAATCTGCAAGAGCTTTGCATGAAGCAGTACAGGAAATGCGGAAGCGAGGTGTGCCAGCTGAACGATGGAGTACATTCATACATATTGGGGTTTGAGTCATTTATGTTGTTTCTGCTTGTATAGTATCATTATCCATTCCTTGTTCATTCCTGACCCTTGCTTACTTCGGAGTCCTTCTCAAAATCAGACGCAAAAAGTAACGCGTCCGGCAATTTATATGTCGATACCTATCATGCTTCCCAGCGCACTAATTCTCTCTTTTTAGTGTAAGCAAAGAAATTCATTTCGCTGCCTTATAGACACTGGAAACAAGTTATCGTAATTTCAGCAAATTGCTGTAAACTTTATAAATTGAAGAAGCACGGCGTCGACAACTGAGCCGTACAGGCATATCCTGTACCATATTGATTGGCTCGCCGCACCTTCGTGACAGTGACCACTGCGGCGAAATTTTACATTCACCGTTCGCCATGTCGAGGGTGTGACATGGTCAAAAAAGTTTACTGCTCCAAATGAATTCAGTGCTCAGAAATTTTGAACTTCTCTCAAGTCACTAAAGAGGCCATTTAGGAGCGGAATACTTGGAAAATAGGAAAGAATCGCACCAACTAAAGTAAGGAGCAGGGAACAAGAAAAAAAGCATTGAACATCAAAATTTATGGAGTCCGAACGCTGAGCAGGACACGGGCTGATGAACGTGGTGCTATAGCAGAAGAGGGTAATTGCAGCGATGAAGTTGGCATTGGCAAAGATGAATAGGAGGAGCGTAGAGTAGAAGGTGGATGATGGATTCCGAACATCAAGAGACTCGAGATTCGATCTCGGAATTGGTGATGTGGCGTAGGTGAAAGATGAGGAGACGCCAGTAAAAGAGAAAAAGGCAGAAGGCGAGTGTCACGAGCACTACGTCGGCACTGGAAGGGAAAGAAACGTGCTTTGCTTTCCTTTCCCCATCGCCTTCTTGAATCAGAGAGAATGCCAACGATCATGGCTCTTGAATAGATCAAGGGGGCGGAGGGTAGACGTCGCTGCGGAAAACCGAGGTTGCAGCAGTAAAAGCGGCTGGCGGTGGTGGATATGACAACCGTCGAACGGGATATGATCTCGAAACGATGCACACATAGGGATGGGTGGTTGTGAATTGAGCCATCGAGGGAGTGGTACAGATATAACGAGAGGAGCATAAGGCTGGTATCGGTGGTAATGGATTCCGATGAGGACTCGATTTCAGAATTGATGGATGTGGCGGATAGTATTAGAAAGCCGAAGGTGCTAATGGCACAGAATCCTCCGGTCCTCTGACGCTGTGAGCACCGTGATCCTGGATCCATATTCTCTTCCTTTCTATCCATCACCTCCTACCAGAAACCAAATCAGCAAAAGCTTGAACTGCACCATCATGAATCATGGCTCGCATTCCTTCCGACAATACAGAACTCGTCGTATCGCAAAGAATGGAACGGAGAAGCGAGTAAATTAGCTGGCGATGGCGGCTGTGAGAAAGTCCTTCCAAACGGCCGAGTGGAATGCGATCTCGCTAGAGCGAGTTATGGACAAGCAACCTTGGTAATCATGGAATTTGACTATTCATGGTGGAAGCCCCGAGTCGCCGCAAACCCGACACGGAAAGCCCTACAGGAAAGACAGCGGAGGCGAGATATTGGGCGGTGCGTTGTTAGAACCGGGTCATTCTCCTCACTCTGTAAAAACTAACGTCAACAAGAGTTCAACGAATACTGCCGTGAGCACTGACCTTCTCCAGCTACAGCTTCTTTTATTTGTCCTGCGCGACAAACTCGGCCTCCTTCGTCGTCGTCGTCCACCAGAGTTGTTTCGTTATCGAAGAAGCGCGAAGCCGGCGCAAAAATCCGGGTGATAATGACCAGTTGAATTAGCAGCTAGTTGAATAGCGTACCAAACTGAGATCTTCATTAGAAAGCAGGAAGAGAGATAGTATGAAATAAACGACGAACCAATCGCGGGTTAACCGAAAACAATTCCAATCCCCTTAAATAGCTCTAATTCCAGAGCCTTGAAATACATCTCAAAGGAATCTTTCAGAGGGCATTCTTTCGGGTCGTCGAAGGACAAGATGTCCAATTGAGAGAATACGATTCCGAACGATCCTGTGCATCAAGGATTTGGTGGGAGAGAAAAAGGCGATGGGATTCAGAGCGCAAGACAAGAACGTCTTCTTCCCTGGCACACATAGGTCCACAATGTCCATAATCGCGTTGATGAGGTTGTCGTGGTTGAAAAGGTGAAAGGACGGTATTACTAGTACTAGCGCTTACTCTTTTTTTTTTTTTTTTTTTTTTTTTTTTGGAGGGGCGCTTAACGGACCTCAGCAGCCGACTAAGTCGTCACATTCCGAGGCCCACGCTAGTTTATGTAAGGACCAGACCTTACTGTGGTTAGTAACTCCCCGGCAGGAATGCATTTACGCAGACGCTCATGACGCCTGGCAATACAGCCGAGGCTCCATGAGGTACTGTGGGACTCGCCGGAATACCCACTAAACCTCCATTACTTGTGGTATGGACGCGGGGGATCAGGTTCGAACTCAAGACCTCTTGTTTGCAACTTGTCAAACTCAAGGCACCTGCCGGTAGCTAAACACTCCTGACGCGGTGCTACCACTACACCACCGAGCCCCCCTAGCGCTTACTCTTGCGCTGAAACTTTTTAAAGATATCTTTTGACTTCAAGCTTCAGGAGCGAATTTAAGGAAAGGATACTCTTGGACATCTTGCATTTTCAGTCTTGTTGTGATTCGCTAGTGGTAACACTCTATACAAGTAGTAGTAGTACAAATGCCAATCTCACTCTACACCGTTGCACAAGCAGCATTAAAATCTATATACACACATCCAACGGATCTTCAGTGTATATTCGAGTCTGCTTATAGGAGACTAATTAAGTTATAATTAGTTGAGGACTGTTCAGACCTGACTCTTGAAGGAAGCAAAGTATTATGATGTTGATGAAGCACACAAGAAGTTTGATTTCATAGGCAAGTCTTGTCCCAGGAGGCTCAGTTGCTATAACGACGCTGGGTGGCTCCGCTTCTTTCATCCTTACCCTCATCCTCTGCTTCGAACATAAACTGTCCTATCATCCGCCAACAAGAACCGTAAAGCTGTTAACAAAAATCAGCATGGCGTTGCGTGAACAAAAGCTGTTCAAAGCTGTTCAATCTGTGGTCCTGTGCATTGGCATGCAAGAGCTGTTGTAGGGCTGTGTATACAGCATGGTGCGTTAAACATCTGTTGAGCAAATGCATCACTTCTTCAACAGATATATACAGCTCATGTGTATTGTGTGTGGACACCTCGCAAATATCTTGCAACTTGATCTGATATCTTCCTACATTGAATATAACTCTTGGTATGTATTTATACTCCTATAGCTAACCAATTTGCAGCCTTTTGCCTTTTGGTTTTTCACTTGTTGCTCTTTTTCTAAATTCTAACTGATACTCTTCCTTAGGATACACGAATGATCATGAGCACCCCAAATTTTCCAACAGAGGACCCAACAAGAGCAGGTCCAGCTATCACTGTATGTGCCATTCTCACTTGTATATTTAGCAAGATATGAAATTTTCTACCAGAAGGTTGAAGCTATGAACCTTCCTGATGATGATGAGAAAGCTGTCCTGCTGCACAATGCTGGGATTGCCTTACTACGACAGTTTGAGCATCTCGGTGAGCTTTCAGACAGTGAGCAGGCCATTGGTTTCCTACAGCAGGCTCTCAAGTTCACTCCTGATGGGGATCCTGACAAGCCTGGCACGCTCATGACCCTCGGAAGTGCCTTTCAGAGCCAGTTTAGGTTTCTTGGTGAGCTTGCAGACATTGATCAGGCTATTTATTTCAAGTAACAGGCTGTTGATCTCACTCCTGATGGCCACACCAACAAGCCTGGATGGCTCAACAACCTTGGAATTGCCTTCCAACACCAATTTGAGCATCTTGGTAAGCTCATGGATATTGAGCAGGCCATTTATTTCAAGCAGCAGGCTATTGAGCACACACCTGATGGCCACCTTGACAAGCCAGCATGGCTCAACAACCTTGGAACTGCCTTCCAGTGCCATTTTGACTGCTTTGGTGACCTTGTTGACATTAATCAGGCCATTTATTTCAAGCAGCAGGCTGTTGAGCTCACTCCTGATGGCCATGATGACAAGCCTCGATGGCTCAACAACCTTGGAAATGCCTTCCAAAGCCATTTTGAGTGTTTTGGTGACCTTGCAGACATTAAGCAGGCCATTTATTCCAAGCAGCAGGCTGTCAAGCTCACTCCTGATGACCATACTGACAAGCCTGAATGGCTCAATAACCTTGGAAGTGCTTTGAACAGTAATTTTGACAAGCTTGGTGAGCTTACGGACATCCAGCAAGCAATTATTGCTCTGCAGCAGGCTGTTGACCTCACCCCCAATGGCCATGCTGAAAAGCCCCACCAGCTCAGCAGCCTTGGGAATGCTTTTTATCATCAGTACGATCATCTTGGTGAACTTATAGACATTGAGCAGTCCATTGATCTCCTGCAACAGGCACTTGAACTCACTCCTAATGACCATGCCAAGAAGCCTACCTGGCTCAACAACCTGGGAAGTGCCTTCAGCAGCCGGTTTGACAAGCTTGGTGAGCTCTCAGACATTGGGCAGGCCATTCAGCTACACCAGCAGGCTGTTGACCTCGCTCCTGGTGGCCGTGCTGACAAGCCTTCCTGGCTTACCAACCTTGGAACGGTCTTCCAGTGGCAGTATGAGCATCTTGGTAAGCTTGCAGACATTGAGAAAGCTATTGGTATCCTACAGAAGGCTGTTAAGCTCACTCCTGATGGCCATATTGAAAAACTTGCCTTGAGGCTCACCAATCTTGGAAGTGCCTTCCAGAGCAGGTTTAAGCATCTTGATGAGTTAACAGATATTGAGCAGGCAATCATTGCCCTGCAGCAAGCTGTTGACCTCACTCTTGATGGCCATGTTGATAAGCCTCTTCGACTTGACCACCTTGGAACTGCCTTCTAGCTCCACTTTGACAAGCTCAATAAGCTCTCAGACATTGAGCAGGCCATTCATTTAAACCAACAGGCTGTTGATCTCACTGCTGATGGTCATGCCGCCAAGCCTGTCTGGCTTACCAACCTTGGAATTGCTTTTCAGTGCCGGTTTGAGCTTCTTGGTGAGCTCAAAGATATTGAAAAGGCTATTCATTTCAAGCAGCAGGCTGTCAATTTTACTCCTGATGGCCATGCTATCAAGTCTTCCATGCTCACCAACCTTGGAAATGCCTTTCAGAGCCACTTCAACCATTTTGGTGACCTTGCCAACATTGAGCAAGCCATTTACTTCAAGCAGCAGGCTGTTGATTCAACTCCTGATGGCCATGCTGACAAGACTGCTTGGCTCATCAACCTCGGAGATTCTTTTGAGTCCCAGTTTGCTCATCTGGGAAAACCTTCTGACCGTTATCATGCTTCATCTGCCTTCAAAAATGCAAGTGCTTCCTTATCTGGCCGTCCTTTTGAAAAGCTAAAAGCTGCTATACGGTGGGCTCGTCTGTGCCTTGATCCTCATTTGGCATTGCAAGCATATGACCAAATGTTTCAACTAGTCCCACGAAGTGTCTGGCTGGGACAGACAGTCAACCGTCGTCTTGAGTGGCTTCCCCCATTAGGTCATGCTGTAAATGCGGCAGTTGCAACTGCAATCTCTGTTGGTGAGTACTCAAAGGCAGTTGAGTGGTTAGAGGATGGTCGCGCTGTAGTCTGGGACCAACTATTCAAGTTGCGGTCACCCCTGGATAATCTCCGTAACCAACACCCCCAAATTGCAGAGAATCTGGAGATGGTTTCCAGGGCTCTTGAAATTGCTGGTATATCCACACGGGCCAATGACTTCAATGTTCCCATTATTGGAGATCAAGAAGCACAGAGGCACACTAAGCTTGCAGGAGAGTATGAAAACATTCTCAAAGAAATCAGAGGGCTTGATGGCTTTGGAGGTTTCTTGATGCCAAGGAAGCTGTCTGAGCTTGCTCCTGCAGCAAGAAATGGCCATGTGGTCATTTTAAATGTAGACAGCTCACGCTGTGATGTAATTGTCCTGCTTCGCCCTGACTCAGAGATCATACATGTCCCTCTTCCAAACTTTTCCTCTGGGCAATGCAAAGAGTTGCACTTAAAAATGATTTCATCCTTGAAGACTATGAATGTGCATAGTAGCCGTAATGGGGAGCACCTGAAACTTAAAACACCTGGGAACATCTCCAAGGATAGTGGATCTGATGATTTTCAGTCTGTCTTGACTGAATTGTGGCTCAATGTTGTGCAACCTGTACTTTATCAACTTGGCCTGGTAAGGAATCTCTAATATTTGTTAACTTGTTGAATTATACTAATGGCTGTTTAAGCTTGAAAATCCAAAGAATTCACTCCCTCATATCACTTGGTGTGCAACAGGGAAACTTGCCCTTCTACCATTGCATGCTGCTGGCATCTACGGGACTGCAGATCCTAAACAAAATATCAAGACTGCTGATTATGTGGTTTCCTCATATACAACAACATTGACTGCCATGATCAACTCTGGTTCCAAAACTAAGAGAGATCCAACACATAGACCAAGGGTCCTCATTGTCTCACAGCCAATGACACCAGACATGCCCCCTCTGCCCGGCACTCTGAAAGAGGTGCAGGAAATTGAAAAGTGTATATCTCCAGAGTTTATCACCCATCTCACACATGATAAAGCCACTGCTGATGTTGTCATGAAAGAAATGAGCAATCATGAAATAGTTCATCTTGCTTGCCATGGCATTCAGGACTTGGAAGGTCCTCTTTATAGCTCTTTTGCTCTTTATGATGGAGAGCTGTACCTTCGAGCCTTGATAAGCTTGTCCCTTGATAATGCTGAGCTTGCAGTTCTTTCCGCATGTCAGACAGCCACAGGTGATGAAAGACTTCCTGAAGAAGCTGTGCATCTTGCAACTGGTATGCTTGGTATAGGTTATCCCAGTGCGATTGCAACAATGTGGTGTATTGAAGATCAGGAAGCACCCCAGCTTGCAGGAGAAGTCTATGCAAGGCTGTTGGGAAATCAGGGTGAAGTGCACCATAAGGGGAGGCCAAATTCAGCCTATGCACTTCATGAGGCTGTGAAACATCTGCGAGACAAGGTTGGGGAGATGGATTTTGCAAAATGGGTTCCATTTGTCCACTTTGGAGTTTAGTAAGTATATACTATTCATGTAATTTTCAGCCAAATACATAAAATAGATATTTCACTGGCAATGGAATTATGAAGAAATTGAATTCAGACCTTCGTACGGATGGCCACTATGTGCTTCAAGATCTTTGTGCAAAGTCCCACTCCTGCCTCTCCCAGACTTTTAAGCTCTTTTCCAGGATGTTTGAGCAGGCAAGGTTAGTTGCATCCGACATCTGTATGAAAGAGATAATGAACTTTGTTTTGTTGGGACTTACAAATATGGATAGTTTAATTGAGCGGGAGACAGTTATTGTGGTGGCTATTTTCCTTATTGTACTACTCGTAGCTGACAATCATGACCCTTTCAGTCAATCTCTGATCCAATGGAACATTCACACCGCCAAAGATTATGCTTCAGTCTGACTGAAGCATAATCGGAAATGAGATATTTCAGTGCACACACGAAATGTAATTTTTTGGACAAGCATATAAAATAAATATTTCCCTGGACTTATGAAGGAATTACATTCAGGCCCTTGGAATTTTGAATTTTAGACAGACTTCTGAAAGAACACTTTTCAATTGAGCTCTGAAAACAATGCTTTCAATGCAGACTGAATCCTTTTATTTCACCACAAGAATGAAAGTATTTGTTTCGGAGAACCCTTTCAGCTGGCTCCCGAAAGACAACACTTCAATTCTCGGCCCGATCCGGGCCGCTGCCAAACCGGACAGCGAAAGGCAATCTTTCAGTGCAATATTGAATTGTTCTTTGAATCAATTACTTTCACTCTAATTGTGAAGCAGGACTTTCAAGTCCACATTGAAACTGTTGTTTTCTCAGCTGAACTGAAACATTTTATTTTCCACCTCTGTATAAAGTTCTAAATTCAGAAGGTTGGAATTTAATTCCTTCATTAGTCCACCGAAATATGTATTTTCTATACTTGTCCAAAAAAATACATTTTGCATATGTATTGAAATATTTTATTTCACACAATGCTTCAGTATGGCTGAAGCATAATGATTGGTGGTGTGATTACTGTATTGCATATGTATTCCTCATTGGCAGAAAACAAAAAACACTACGTTATTTAACAATGTCTAGGATGTTGCTGGGCATCTAGAACAAGGAGCCAGACCAGGATCACGAACGAAATAACCTCATTCACCAATTTATTCACTACTCCGAATCGTGTTCAATATCAACAGTGACTCTTGAAACACTTCCAAATCATATTCTTGTTGTGGGGTACCCGTACCGCGACCAGCTTTCGTCCTCGGTGTCTCATTGCCTGGGCCCGTGTGGGTGAACGAATGGACGTAGACATTCTATTTCTTGCGCGAACAGCACTCTGCCTCCTACTCCCTTTGGCCATGACCAACGCTTGGGAGGAACAGTTTTGATTGGTTCCCCTCTTGTGCATGTTTAATTATCCGAGTCGTGCTTCTTGCGTCCTTTTACAGTGTCCCTGGGGTGAGTAAGCACAGCCGGGGGGACGTTTATGAGGTGGGCGTTAGCGAGCGCCGACACATGGGAGCATAAGGAAGGGAAGCTATGAGGGAAGGAGGAAAGGAAAGAAGGGAGAGCAATCATTAGCTCATAGATCTGAATAAACGAGAAAGAGAAGAGGGTGTTCTTCTTGATCGTGCGATCAAAAGCATCAAGAGAAATCCAGCTCACCAGTAAGAGTAAATCAGCCTCTGTCACTTGAACCCTTCCTGAAATACCCCACAGCTTCATCACCTCGAGTAATCTAGGACCATGGTTCTTGACTAAGTCGCAGTATGTTGCCTGAGACTCGGATGCGAGTGGAACGAACGCTGAATCCTCAGTGAAGGTGTAATTACACCGGAACGAGCAGGGTGAATTGGACGAGTGTTTGGGAGGGTGGGCTTTAGCGAGTGCCGAGCAACCTGAGTGAAGGAACACGGGGAGGGGAAGGGAAGTGAACGAGCGGGAGAGGGGGAGGTGAAGAGAGGAACGACGGGAAGATGGGACAGATGGAATATAATCGTTAGCGTGTGTTCGTCCATATAATCGGAAGGCGGAGAGAAACCTTGTTGAATGCGACGTCGCTCGGGTGACGTATAAAAAAGACTCAAAAACACCCAGCTCACCAGTAACAGTCGAAAGCCTCTATCGACCAATACTACCTCTCCTCTCCTAGCCATCTGCGTCTGCTTCTGCACCTGTGGCGCCGACTCGTCTTCGTCCTTCCTGCTCGGTTTGGTCAGATTCCTGACCAGGATCCGGGTCTTTGTATAGGCCTTCATCGTGGGCGTTCGTAATCATCGACGCCGTTAGCGTAGTCTTTATGGGAAGGAGGATGAATGTAAGTAGGATGCGTTTGCGAACGTTGATTGTCGCCTCGACATACGCCGCCACCGCCAGTAGAATCGGTACATCGGCTGTATTCCATTCATAGCCGTCCATTTGCAGCTCGAGCCCACTGTTACCCTGCGTCTGGTAATATCAATCGCGTCGGGTCAGCTGAGGGAGGTCGAAGTTCGGGAGGAAGATATGAAGGGGTCGAATGCGTGGTCCTGCGTTATTGCTGGCAGCAATTCACAAGTCTCTGTTGAATACAGAAATCAAACGCGCAATTCGAACTGAACATACCTTGTTCACTAATTGATTCCCGAACTAACCCAGACACCGTAATCTTTAAGAATGAACGGTAAAGAGCCTCAGTCATGACATTTCGATTTCTGTCTGTTCAAAAGTCCGGAATGAGGTCGTTCGAGATGAGAGTAAAAAGCAAGCGCGTTGGCGCCCATGTTAGGCATGCTGCGTTAATCTTTCACTCTTTCTAATCTGCCCAAGCATATTTTTCCTCTATCTTCTGCCTCAACATTGTTCTTTTTCAACGCTCTCAAGTTTCAAATTACTTGCAATTAATACTCTCGATAACAACTCGAAAACTTGGAATTGTCCAAGTCTCTCAGAGCTCAGAATTGCTTTACGCTAGAAACGACAGTGACAATAGAGTTCGGCCAACGAAGCACTCTGTACTACGTTAGACTGTTTTGACATGGAAAAGATGCATGCAAGCTGCGTGTCATCATCATCGAAGTGCTAGCGTCTTGTTGGAATCTGTGACTCTAATCTCAGGACCATTACAACGAAGGAAACTAAACCAAAATCAGTCCCGAAGGCATTCCCTCCTATTACTCGTCCTCATCACCGACTCGTGTATAACCCTCGATCACGGTGGCTATTGCTTTAAGTGCTGTGGAGAAGGTGTGTTACGTCGAGGCTTCAATCTCGACTTCTATTGTATAGACATCGTGGAAGACTCGCCTCCCGCAACCCTTGGTATCAGACTCGACAATTCGCTTCGTTTTAGTACGATCGGTGCTTCGTTGTTCCTCGCTAGAGCGGCCTCAAGTGATGTTGCAGTTTCGATGGGTAGGAAGTGAAGCTGGGATCGCTGGTGAGTGTCCGTCTTCTCAATCGACTTTTGTTCCAAATTAATACGTTCCTTTCATGCTGTCTGTCTTCTTGAAGGCCCGTTGAATCGATAGCGTAGAAGATGCTGTGCATTCCAGAGTTTATTTTATTCAATTGTCCTTATGATTGATGGCAAACTCCATCGCCACAGGCGATGGAGCGAAGATAGGAGACTTTTCACTCAATTACAGATGTTCCGATGTTCAATGAGTATTACATGCGCTGATTTTATGCCAAACTTGAACAGGAAGCTGTGTACCCATGTATGTGTTAAATGGCAACGTCCTTTCAAGATCTTCACTCGCTCTATTCTCAACACCTCCTTTCATCGCGTTCTTGCACTTATGAATTCCCCGGTTCCAAACTTAGGTTCCGGTGTGACAAGGCTCACAATCAGTTTTTGGCGTGTTATCTGTGACCTTTTCCTTCGAATATCTCGAAAACCGTGCAAATTTATCAGCAGCAAGTGGCTTTCATCACTTGCAGTCCTTCGACGCTACATTTCCAGTCAAACCCACAAAAGGATTCGGGCGTTACCAACTTCCACAGTGCAGATGAACATCCATCCCACTAGTGAGCCACCTATTGCTCTTTCCACTTCTCACACTTTGGACACCATTATGCCGAACAGCATACCATCCGAAGATATCTCCTTGGATAATTTGGAGAGAGGCCAGACAGGATATACACCGATGAGCAGAGACACTACCACCCCTACCGATAAGACATACACAATAGGAGAATCCTTCTATCCAATTGCCCCTTGTGAGTTTGAAAGGTATGAAAGGAGTGATGTTGTGTGAGCTTAAGTTTATGCTGACTTTCTTGATGGAGATACACTAAGCTTGCATTATTAGTCCAGACATACAATTCCCCTTTGATATTCAACCAGGGACTGTTTCTTTTACTCAGTGAGTACGCTCAACTGGGAATCCATCAGATCCAATAACCCAGAGTCAGTGAGCCTCCAAAAAAAGGATGGGTGAGGTACATGCACCCAGAAGGTGCCCAGTATTTTTGTTTGCAACATGCTGTAAGTTTGTTGTAGGAGCTGATATTTTGCACTCATTCTCATCTTTAACCTTGTAGCTTTTCATGGTTTACACCGACGCCAACTTGTATACTGAGACGATATTGTCCAAGACAGATGAATTTTTGCAACAAGTTATTGAATTTATCTCATGTCACGGAGACGAGCTCCAAACTGTTTTTGATGCGGAGACAGTGGACCTTGTTATGGATGTTACTCATTCAGACCAAGATTTAGTATGCGGCTACTACTTTGCACACCGTCCAAATCAAACGATTTTCTGGGCACACGATTTTCCAGCCTCAAGGCGTCTCTGGGCAGACGTGAAAGGTGTACGTTCTGAATTACATATCTGTCAGTGATTCCATGTTTCAACATTTTCTTAAATTGCTGACTACTATCACAAATCTAGTACATACAATGCAAGCGCAATATTGGTAGGTGGTTTGTCTTTTTGTTGGACTCGAATTAAGACAAAGCAGGGAGCACTGTGCTCTGTTCCCATGCTCTCGCCGCCGTCACAGGAAACAGTTGACCAAGTGCGAGATATTCTCATTCATGGAATTTCTGGTGCGTTGAAATGTGTTCTCATACATGGCCTGTTTTCATCAGTGTCTATGCAGATACTTTAATGAGTGACGCCTTCTCCCCATATTCGACTTCGGAAATGGAACGTATGTTAGCAATCATTCCTCCAACAGTGCCGTCAAGAGGAATCAACCTCGCTGGTTTATCTCGAACTGTATACCGGATATTAAATGTCTTCGGTAAGTTCAAGTTCATGGATCTTGGCCAGATAGAATGCCATTAACACTGCAATAGCGGGAGAGCGATTTTTTCACTTTCATGGTGAACCCGCTGCTCGTTTAGAGTTTTCGATGTCAGTGTTTAGCAGACCAAACTCAACCACATGCCTTCCTGTCTGGTTCCGTTTTTTATCAGCAGTTTGCTTCCATACACCCCATCAACATCTAAAGCAGATAAAACATATGTTCACAGACAATCTACTCAATTATCCTCGATGGGAGCAATTTATTCAAAAATTAGTTGCAGAGTGGACGGAGTTAACGTTGTATGTGAGTGTCAATCGTGACATCTCATGATAAAAGATGTCCCTAATTCTTTGGATAAAAGTCAACTGTGGTTCTTAACGCCAATATAGCATTCCTTTCTGTGCAAACGCCATTGGACTCTCCTATTAGGATCGCTATCTATATTTCTACTACTGCGTCACTCGGAAGCATAACCACTGGATTATTGCTTCTTCGGACAATTTCCAAAAATGTAAAAAATACTGTGAGCTATGACCCTTATCATATCATGGACTTGAAAGGCCCTGATGTTTGACCAAAAGCTTCCCTTAGTACAGGGTGACACTGCATGCATGCATCTAGCCATTTTACACAGCCTTCCTTATGTATTTCTCCTATGGAGGTATGTGCCAATTATCTTGTGTTTACTTTGATTTTTTGGGATTTATTGCTTGCTTTCTATCCTTACTGCAGTTTGATATCATTCACTCTTGCATTTTGCCTGGTTGGTTTCTTGAATACGTCAAATTGGACTCAAGCATTTGCCAGTCTGCTTTGGATTGGCTTATCTGTTGCTGCATTGTTTTATGCAGCAATTGTTCTCAGAAAGATTCATCTCTGATTGATTCAGACAGTGCAATATTGTTATTTACTACACCAAAAGTTTTGAGACTGTCTGAGGGCACAATCTTACAGACAGGGGGTCATCAATTACTAGGACTCAGTTTCCGTCTGAGCATTAAGCCTGGGGCACTTATACTAATTTGTAAGACTAGATTGTGAGTAGTTAGCCAGTGATCAGTGGAAATTTTCATAACTATTAGCATGCTATAAGTTACTTTTTTGTTACTTTACGCACACTCTTAAAATATGGCATGTGGAATGATGGTATTGGGTGGGAATTTCTACCATGCTTTATCTTAGCTTCAACGATTTAGTGATTAGTACGTTGGACTGTTTTTACATGGAAAGGATGTATGCAAGCTGCGTGTCGGTGCTTCATCATCATCATCGAAGTGCTAGCGTCTTGTTGGAATCTGTGACTCTAATCTCAGGACGATTAGAACGAAGGAAACTAAACCAAAATCAGCCCCGAAGGCATTCCCTCCTATTACTCGTCCTCATCGCCGATTCGTGTATAACCCTCGATCACGGTGGCTATTGCTTTAAGTGCTGTGGAGAAAAGGTGTTTACGTCGAGGCTTCATTCTCGACCTCTATTGTATAGACATCGTGGAAGACTTGCCTCCCGTAACGCTTGGTATCTTGGTATCAGACTCGACAATTCACTTCGTTTTAGTACGATCGGTGCCTCGTTGTTCCTCGCTAGAGCGGCCCCAAGTGGCGTTGCAGTTTCGATGGGTAGGAAGTGAAGCTGGGATCGCTGGTGAGTGTCCGCCTTCTCAATCGACTTTTGTCCCAAATTAATACGTTCCTTTCATGCTGTCTGTCTTCTTCACGGCCCGTTGAATCGATAGCGTAGAAGACACAGCATGCCACTCGCGGGGCTTTATTTCACTCAAACTGACCTCATGATTGATGGCCAACACAGGCCATGGAGCCCAAATGGAGCCAAGATAGGAGACTTTTTACCCGAATTACATGCGCCGATTGTCATGCCAAGGAAGCTGTGCGCCCATATACGTGTTAAATGGCAAGGTCCTTTCAAGACCTTCACTCGCTCTATTCTCAACACCTCCTTTCATCGCGCTCTTGCACTTATGAACTCCCCGGTTCCAAACTTAGGTTCCGGTGTGACAAGGCTCACAATCAGTTTTTGGCATGTTATCTGTGACCTTTTCCTTCGAATATCTCGAAAACCGTACAAATTTATCAGCAGCAAGTGGCTTTCATCACTTGCAGTCCTTCGACGCTACATTTCTAGTCGAACCCATAAAAGGATTCGGGCGTTACCACCTTCCTCATTGCAGATGAACATCCATCCCACTAGTGAGCCACCTATTGCTCTTTCCACTTCTCACACTTTGGACACCATTATGCCGAACAGCATACCATCCGAAGATATCTCCTTGGATAATTTGGAGAGAGGCCAGATAGGATATACACCGATGGGCAGAGACACTACCACCCCTACCGATAAGACATACAAAATAGGAGAATCCTTCTATCCAATTGCCCCTTGTGAGTTTGAAAGGTATGAAAGGAGTGATGTTGTGTGAGCTTAAGTTTATGCTGGCTTTCTTGATGGAGATACACTAAGCTTGCATTATTAGTCCAGACATACAATTCCCCTTTGATATTCAACCAGGGACTGTTTCTTTTACTCAGTGAGTACTTTCAACCGGGAATCCGTCAGATCCAATAACCCAGAGTCAGTGAGCCTCCAAAAAGGATGGGTGAGGTACATGCACCCAGAAGGTGCCCAGTATTTTTGTTTGCAACATGCTGTAAGTTTGTTGTAGGAGCTGATATTTTGCACTCATTCTCATCTCTAACCTTGTAGCTTTTCATGGTTTACACCGACGCCAACTTATATACTGAGACGATATTATCCAAGACAGATGAATTTTTGCAACAGGTTGTGGAATTCATCTCGGGTCACGGACATGAGCTCCACACTGTTTTTGATGCGGACACAGTGGACCTTGTTATGGATGTTACCTATTCAGACCAAAATTTAGTATGCGGATACTACTTTGCACATCGTCCAAATCAAACAATCTTCTGGGCGGATGACTTTCCAGCCTCGAGACGTCTCTGGGCAGACGTGAAAGGTGTACGTTCTGAATTACATATCTGTCAGTGATTCCATGTTTCCCTATTTTCTTAAATTGCTGACTACTATCATAAATCTAGTACATGAAATGCAGGCACAATATTGGTAGGTGGTTTGTCCTTTTGTTGGACTCAAATTAAGACAAATCAGGGAGCACTGTGCTCTGTTCCCATGCTCTCGCCCACCATCACAGGAAACAGTTGACCAAGTGCGAGATATCCTCATTCATGCAATTTCTGGTGCGTCGAAATGTGTTCTCATACATGGCCTGTTTTCATCAGTGTCTATGCAGATACTTTAATGAGTGACGCCTTCTCCCCATATTCAACTTCGGAAATGGAACGTATGCTAGCAATCATTCCTCCAACAGTGCCGTCAAGAGGAATCAACCTCGCTGGTTTATCTCGAACTGTATACCGGATATTAAGTGTCTTCGGTAAGTTCAAGTTTAGAGTCTTGGCCAGATAGAATGTCATTAACTCTGCAATAGCTAGAGAGCGATTTTTTCACTTTCATGGTGAACCCGCTGCTCGTTTAGAGTTTTCGATGTCAGTGTTTAGCAGACCAAACTCAACCACATGCATTCCGGTCTGGTTCCGTTTTTTATCAGCAGTTTGCTTCCATACACCCCATCAACATCTAAAGCAGATAAAATATATGTTTACAGACAATCTACTCAATCATCCTCGATGTGAACAATTTATTCAAAAATTGGTTTCAGAGTGGACGGACTTAACGTTGTATGTGAGTGCCGATCATGACACTGGTGATAAAAGATGTCCCTAATTCTTTGGATAAAAGTCAACTGTGGTTCTTAACGCCAATATAGCATTCCTTTCTGTGCAAACGCCATTGGACTCTCCTATTAGGATCGCTATCTATGTTTCTACTACTGCATCACTCGGAAGCATAACCACTGGATTATTGCTTCTTCGGACAATTTCCAAAAATGTAAAAGACACTGTGAGCTATGACCCTTACCATATCATGGACTTGAAAGACCCTGATGTTTGAACAAAAGCTTCCTTTAGTACAGGGTGACACTGGATGCATGCATCTAGCCATTTTACACAGCCTTCCTTATGTATTTCTCCTATGGAGGTATGTGCCAATTATCTTGTGTTTACTTTGATTTTTTGGGATTTATTGCTTGCTTTCTATCCTTACTCCAGTTTGATTTCATTCACTCTTGCATTTTGTCTGGTTGGTTTCTTGAATACGTCGAATTGGACTCAAGCATTTGCCAGTCTGCTTTGGATTGGCTTATCTGTTGCTGCATTGTTTTATGCAGCAATCGTTCTCAGAAAGATTCATTTCTGAATGATTCAGACAGTGCAATATTGTTATTTACTACAGCCAAAAGTTTTTGAGACTGTCTGAGGGCACAATCTTACAGACAGGGGGTCATCAATTACTAGGACTCAGTTTCCCTCTGAGCATTAAGCCAGGGATACTTATACTAATTTGTAAGACTAGATTGTAAGTAGTTAACCAGTGATCAGTGGAAATTTTCATAACTATTAGCATGCTATAAGTTACTTTTTTGTTACTTTACGCACACAGTACACTCTTAAAATATGGCATGTCAATCACTCAAATGCACTCAAATACAGAAATTCATTGATATAATTACATACTGCAAATATTTCCGCCCTAAACATCCACCTAACTACTCGTTCTCGCTAATTACTGTAAAACAAATGCAGTCCCATTCGTGCCCTACCGACAGATCCTCAAGATTTTGATTCGAGTCTGCTCTGAATGTACCTGCCCCAAATCCATCTTGATTCAAAGAGTGGAGGCTGGTGTAGTTGGGGCTAATATAGACCTTCATAAATCCAATATCTTGCTTCCTGTCTTCAACAAGCTCAAACTCTAACATCTCAGCATGTTCTGAGCTTTGGCCGAGCTGTAATGTCCCGTCCTTCCGAACACATGCCTTTTCATTGACTGGGTGGTACCAGACTGTCACAGAGTAGTCGTAAGGGTCAAAGAAGACCACATAAAAGAAGAGCGATTTTAGAGTGTTATTTTTTATGACAACCCCGTACTTTCTTCTGGAATCAACCTTGATTTCTTCATTGCCACTAACCTCATTCAGCGTACGCGGGCAGAATGAAGCTGCTTCTAAAACTTTCATCCTATTTTCACCATAGGCTGCGTCCTGGAATTCCCCAATGTTAAGCTCCACCCCATGGCAATAGTGTCGGGGCGAGCCAACTGGCTCATGAGAAAGATGAAAATTAAACAGAGCAATCTGATCAAAATGCTCTTGAAATGCTGGAATTCCTGATCTGGGTACGCGTAGCACTTCAGCAGCTGAATCTCGAAGGAATCTGTCCCGCCGTGTGATTTTTAAACCACTATTATCAGGCTCAATGATAATATCTGGTTTTGAATCAGGGCTGACAAGATTCCAGTCACGGCGACTCCTAGTCTGAGTCTGTAGTATTGAAAGAGCCTCTGATGATGCACATGTCTTCAAAGCATGCCCAGAGCCTTGGGAAACAATTGATGCATATAGTGAAACAGATTTATCGACGCCAAAACGTCTGGGGAGGTCTATGAAGCAGGATATCGCGGAGATCGGCCTACTGGAAGACGGTCGTAAATTTCGCCTAAGCTCTTCATCTTTCGACTGAACTCCTCTGAAAAGAGCAAATTCTGTATCATGCGCAACAGCATGAATATGGCCTGCGTGCACCTTCAGTTCTCGGTCTGACAACCTGGTGGTTTCAAACCGCCGTTCATCCTGAAACGGCTCGAATACTAGGCCGTTGAAGCAGCCAACCAGAAGCCTCTGGGTTCTGCATATTGGTTATTTGCTTTCTGTCATGCAATCTCTGTAGAAGAGTTTGCACATCTCGGATAAGTTCTGGGTAAGTTGGCCACGGTTTGTTCTCAGTAATTTGTCGTTCAATATGCTCAACAGGAAAGTGGTAAAGATGGAACCGTTTTCCCCAGGTTCCTCAGACTCGGATCGGGGCATGGTCCAAGCGACTTGGTCTTTTGCACATGCGGCAAGCAGGACATGAGATCTGGTAGCTTCATCCCCTAGCAGCCGTCGCATAGACATTGCAATTCCGCCACGCTTTTGTTCATTTTTAGCAGTGGTGTCATCCCTCCCCCAGATTTCAGAATCTGTGTCCGGAAGAAGCCTGGGGAGGGCATTTTCAGGAATCGTCTTCAAACCCGGGGTAGGTTTTCGATTTAGATGTGCCGAATGGCAACAGTCAAGAATGATGGTGATATTATCTCCGTGTTTCTGGGCTGTGCTCAACAGTAGTGAGTTTATAGTTCTGTCTGGAATGGTGTGAACACTGGGACGCCCATCTTTATCACAATCGTTGGTGCAATCACTCGGAACTAGAACCTCCACTTTTGTCTCGAGCCTTTTGTTATGTTCGTCAAAAGACTCGAGCACTGGCCAGCCAGATGGAGCGGCGAGCCGACCACCATGTCCAGAGTAGTAGAATAATAGTGGAGAGTTTGGAGGGATCTTCTCGTTATGAATGAAGTGAGTTTCGAAGGCGCTAATGATTTCTTTCCGTGTCGCATCACCATCCCGTAAGATTAGGACGTTCTTTTCGGGAACTCCCAAATCATTCAGGAAATCCTCTACACCATCCACGTCGGCGAGGGGTCCCTCTATTCTCTCGTAATCTACGAGATTTTCGTACTTTTCAATTCCTATAACAAGGGCCCAGAGGTTGGGGAATGTAGGACGACGGTCATGTGGCGACATGATTTCAAGAGAAAGCTATATTTAAGTTGTTCTTTAGTGGTGATGCCGAAGGAATTGATATCTTACCACTTGGTTGACGCTTAGTTGGGCAATTTGGACAAAGAACGGGGAGTTAGGTTAGGCAGTTGGACGTGGGGCATTTTATCCATTTCACGGAGCATTGAGCGTCTTTTCAGGCATTGTATCCCGAAAAAGGCGGATACCAATCGAGGAAAGGGAAATACTTAATCTCATTTTAGATGTCAAGAAACAAGTTCATGAACATGAGTCCCCGTTGATGGAGGTTGAAGCGCTGAAGCACTCAATGTGTCCATCTGACACCCATGAACTGAAATGATTTTAAGTTAAGATTCACGCCTTCGCTGCTGCTGCATGCACAGGAGGAGTTACGACAAACTTAAAAACAGCATTGATCACCATCCGATACTGGCGGCCATTTTAGCACATTCACCAGATACGATTACTTATAAGGCCTCGGCACGTCTCTATCGATCTAGTTCATCACCACTACATTAACGACTGAAAGTGACCATGTCTGAACCCAGGTAAGTATTCTTAGTCCGAATTTCGCATTTTTGGGTAAATATTGAACACGCCTTTTTAGTGCAAATGATCAGCCTCAAGCTGCGAGAAAGAGTAAGGAATACGCCAGGGAAACTGGATGTCTTGTTTAACTAATGCTAATTAGAACCCGCATACAAGCGATTAAACCTGTATGATCCCAACTTGGAGCTACTGTAGGTTTTTCAAGCTGATAGTTTGATGATTGGTTTTAACCTTGGAATTCAAAAGGCCCGGTGACGAAGAAGGCAAGGGAAAAACCATTATCAGAACATATGCCACCGGGGGGAGTGGAAACGATCCGGTAAAGAAACCTAGTGGGACCAGTGGAACAGTGGAAATAGTGCCGGGGCCAGTGGGACCGGTGGAACTAGTGCCAACACCAGCGGGACAAGTGGGACAAGTGCCGGTAACAGCGGGACCAGGAAGAGGTAATTAAAAGCGAATGTGAAGAGGGAATCGTCTGGAGAATGATCAGAATATTTTCTCTTCCAAGGAAACCACATCTTATGCATCCATGTAAATCGGTCTTGAATGAAACATCATATCAGGTTGTGGGAACATTGACAGAGCACATGGAGGTGGTAATCCAGGTGCTCGTATAGGCGAACTGAATTAGATCCTGCGGAGGTACTACGAGTCTGTACATGTATGACCCTCACAGGTTGGTTATTCCGCAGGCTCGCGTAATAAGTATCAGAGCAAGGCACTACCGCAGTTTAAGTTTTTTAAACAGCTCTACAGCACCTCCTGCTCATCAACGGTTAGAGATCGAAGGTCGAACCTATTTTCGTTTGAACTTTGATAGACAGAAAAGGATATATTAGAGAACCAGTGCGAAGGACACGAGCACGAGGGCCCGAGGGCCTAGGAGAAATGAGTACAATAATGTGCAATGATCCTGGGAGGAAAGGAAAATGGTATAGAAAGGGGCCTATGTCCCATGTCTGTTCAGACAATGGTTTTTTCAAGTTTTTCAAGGTTGAAAAAAGGGAGGAAAAAAAGGAAGGAAGGAGAGTTTATTAGACCTACCGTAGATTATTGTGACAAGAGTAGATGGCGAGAAATGTAATAATGAGTGCAGCATTCAAGTTTCGCCGTTTGATTTCAAGTTGAATTCAAGCGCCCATTGGGCTTGGGTTTTGACAGCGCTTGGCTTTTCACCATGTCCTTTCGGAGAACGGCTCGATTTAGACTTGGGACTCAGCCAATCATTTTCAAGATGTTATAAATCTCAAAAGATAATCATAAAACGTCCACGTAGTGCCTGAGATAACACAATGATAACTCTTTTTAGAGGGTCAAGCCGGCGCGGCCGGGAGCGGGTAAGTATGCGCAGAAACGCGAAAAGCACAATAACTTGCTCAATTCTGAATGGAATTAGGTGAGGATGAGTGCATTTTGAAGCGATTTTGAAGCTTTAGGGAGCCCCTAGGGATCCACACCGTAGCGTATACGGTTACGGCCGTAGAAATACAACCCGTAAAATGAGTAAAATTTGCTCTTTATGGTACGATATACAGGTCCATTGAAGCAGCCGTACCGTATACCGTATTTTGTGCACCAGATACCGGCCTGCAGGGTCCCGGTCAATACTAATGATGTAGATATCATTTATATGAACAATTTGCAACCCACTGGCATAGGGCTAATGCCCAAATTCTTGCTGCCATATGAGGTACCCGTATAACAACCGTATAAACACGGCCATAAAAAGTGTCCTCAGACACCCTTTACGGTGCAGATCCCTAGGAGCCCCATGTATAGTTCAAAGCATAAAAATCATTTTATGCAATTTTTAGGTACCTAAAGTTTGAGGCTTTAACATCTCTAAAAGCAAATGAACTTGCAAAATAACACTTGTAAAATTTATTCCTTGCAGTATGTTCCTCTTATATGTTTTATCTGAGTGTTCCCGGGTCAAAATTGGAGTCTGGGGCTGTGAGAAAACAGGCTCAAGTGTGTGTGTGGACCTTTACACCACCTCTCGAGCACACTTGCTCATAAACTCAAATTTTGACCTGGGGCACACTAAATAATATATATAAGAGCAAAATACCATAATGAATAAAATTGCAGAGTGTTATCTTGCTTTTGGGGGTATTAGAGCCTTGAAAGCACCTGGCTCAAGATTTAAGTATGTGAATTATATATTTTGGCAATTTATACTCCCTAGAGCTTCAGGATAGTTTCAAAATTCCCTCAACCTGTCCAATTCCATTGAGAACCGAGTGAGTTATTGTCCCTTTTGTGCTCAGTGTGCTTGGAGATAGAGTGAGACACATGTGCTCAAGTTTTTCTTGCTCAGTCTCAAACTTAAAATTTCTCCTAGGGCACACTAGATATAATTCATATGAGCTCCAGACTGCCAGGAATAAAGTTTCCGAAGGTATTTTCGCGAGTTATTTTGGTTTTGGAAGTAAGCACTTATTGGAGCTTTGAGATTTAGGTACAAAGAATTACATATATATTTTTTGATCTACATATATTCATTCCTGAAGCCTCAAATTCGCTTTAAAACGCATTCAAACACGTTCAATTCTGTTGAGAATTGAGCGAGCTATTGCCTGCATGCATTTACATGTGAGATACCGTAAATATATACATACGTGATCACATCATGTGTAACTGCTCCTAAATGGAGCCTAGAGCCTTAATATCATGCCAACAAGTACTACTGGATTTATTCAGTGTGTTACTCACGAGGTGATGGTTTAAAGCTAAGGTAATTCTAATATATAATTATTATAATATAGATTATTGGCAGGTGCAGGAATGCACCACCGCCTGTAAAGACTGAGGTCCTGCCGATCAGGGACCGGGGACATTACACCCTCCCCAGCCAGAATGACTACAGTTCAATCAAAGAGGAAAGGGGCCACCAACTGGTTTGATAGCGTGTCAACCCAGCTGGAGCATATTTGTGAGAACTTCAACTTGATAGTTGAAGTTGGGAACATATTCACAATAGCGTGTCTTGAATATCCTGGGATTTTGAATGCATGGTAGCGTGCCATGTATTCAGAAACGGGAGTGAAGAACACGGTCACGTGTTGCACGTAACTTGCATCCAAGACTAGGGTCCATTGTACAGAACATAGTCAACCACTGAAGGGAAAAGACAGTTATGTCTTTTCCCATTTCAATGGTAATGCTTTGGGAGGCATAAAACAAGGCTACATCATTCAATGTAGTATTATCAATGTCACCTGTATATGGTGATGTTGAAATATTTGAGACAATATTTGTCTCATCACATTGGGTAATGGATGCATAAAGTCCCAGAGTTGTGAACAACTCCGCTGTTCATAAGTCCCCATACATTACGGGTGAGAGTATGATCATTGTGATCATAGTTTATGCCAGTAGGATATTGGTTGGGGTACATCTGGATGTACTGTACCCAATCCTCTGGCAAATTGTGTTTCCAGGGATTTTTAATCCCACATACTCAAGATGTATAGTGAGCTAGTGTATTTCTACACTGGCCCTCCCCCTCTCAAAGAGAAAAAAAGTTTGCTTGTGAACATTGTACATGTTTTGAGCTTGCTCCGTGAGTTTCAGAAATCCATTGTAGTTTACAACGGATTTGCCCTCCACAATTTCTGGATGGTGGGTCTTTCCCACTGTCCAGGAGTCTATCAATGCCCATTGATATTAAAAAGAATTCCTTGGTCAGGGAATTGTGAATCTCCAATTTCTTGGAGATCTTGGTCACAGAGTCACTGGACAGCGACTTGGTCCATCAAGTCCCTTTTCAAGGGCCTGGCTGTGCCAAAACGTGAATTTACAGTGGTACCATGTACCACCATCAATTTGGAAGGCATGGCCTTCCAAGGGGTGAACCTCTTGAATTGATTCAGGATGTGGATCAACGCAAGGGGGAGGAATCAGGGTGGGAGGGGGGAGATGAGGACATGGGAAGTGTCAGAGAGACATCTGGCAGTGAAATTTCACCATCAGATGACTGGGGATGACAGGAAGGCCTTAGGCCTGTCTGAGCAATGTCAGCCCATTGGTCTCCGTCAGTATCTCTGATGTTCTTGCGTGGATCATCTCTGCAAGGAGATTGTCCTCCTGAGTTGATCCTAGCATGAATCTGTTCAGGGGATGTGTTTTGTTTGAACAAAACACCAGGTTCTGGGTATGAATACATACCCAATCTCATTGTATGACGAGATGTTACAGTTGCCATGGATGTAGATTTTACATCCAGTCCATTGCAACTACCAGGATTAAATCCTGGCATGTTAGCTTTTGCTAACATGTCTGTGAACTGTCAAAGTTCACGGAGAACCTGTTGGCTCGCAGCTTGTGCTTCTGCACATTGCTGTAGAAAAATATTGGTTTGGGTCAACCCAAATGGTGATACAGGTGTAGCTGAAGCCACACCTATGCATTCAGTATGAATGTAGAAGGGTCCAGCTTGGCTATAGTTGAGCTGGAATTGGTTTTGCATGATGCAGGGAGTTGAAAACAACTTGGTGACTGCTTGAATTGGGTATTTGACCCAATTTGGGAATTTGGTGCAGCAGGAGCCGCACCAAAATGTTCAATTTGAACGTAATGAGGATCAGCTTGACTAGGATCAAGCTGGGGTGAGTTTTTCATGATGCAGGATACATCATGCTGGCTCAAATTGTGTGCAGAACCACATGATCGAGAAGAATTCCCAAATTGGGTGTTTAATCCAATCCGGGAATTTGGCAGGGCTATAACTGCACCAGAACGTTCAGCTTGACTCCTGTCAAGCTGGGACAAGTTCTTCATGATGTGGAGAATGTCATGAAGGCTCGTTTCATGTGCAGAAGCACACAATCAAGAATTAGGCATAACTGGAGTCACGCCAAAACATTCAGCATGAAGTCAGCTTGACTGCAGTTGAGCTGAGATGTGTTTTCCACAATGCAAGATGCATCATGGGGCACCGAGTCATGAAAATGACTCGGTGTCTTCCCAAATTGGGTTTTTAATCCAATTTGAGAATCAGGCACAATGGGAGCTGCGCCAAAATGTTCTGAATGAATGTATGGATGTTCAGCTTGACTAGAGTCAAGCTGGGGTATGATGTGGGACACATCCTGGTGCACCGAGTCATGAAAATGACTCGGTTTGACAATGTTATAAACATTGTCATTGTTTCCATCCCAATTTACAATTCCCTGGTCAGGGAATTGGGTATCTCCAATTTCTTGGACACAAGGGGGAGGTGTGGGAGATGAAGGGAGTTGAGGAAGAGGAGTGGGAGTGGGAGACGAGGACACCAGAGGTGTCAGAGAGTCACCTGGAGGTGAATATTCACCCCCAGGTGTGCGGGGATGACTGCAAGGCTTTGTGCCTGTCCAGCCATAGCTGGGCTGCCAATTGCCATCAATATCTCCAATGTTCCGGTATGGAACATCTCCCGGAGGAGTGGATTGTGTTATGTTAGCGTTTGCTAACATTTGCATGAACTTTGAAATTTCATGGAGAGCCTTTTGGCTCGTGGACTGTGCTGTTGCACATAATTGAAAGAAATCACCAGATTGGGATGACCCAATCGGTGATTCAAGCATGGTCGAGGCCACATTTAAACATTCAGACTGAACATTATTATTTCCAGCCCAACGCGAGTTGGGCTTAAAATCATTTGTGCCCGCGCATGCGCTGGCACCAGTGACATGTCATTGTAACCTGAGTCATCATGACAACTCGGCATCTCGCAGGGATTGCTGAAGAGTACACAGGTCCTCAAAAAAGTGTATCGGCTCCTAAATGGAGCCTAGAGCCTTAATATCACGCCAACAAGTACTACTGGATTTATTCAGTGCATTACTTGCGAGGTGATGGTTTAAAGCTAAGGTAATTCTAATATATAATTATTATAATATAGATTATTGGCAGGTGTGGGAACACACTGCCGCCTGTAAAGACTGAGGTCCTGCCAATCAGGGATTGGGGATGTTACATCATGACTCATGATGGACAATGTTACATGTAATGTCCCATGTCTGAATTTGGACATGGGTCTGAACAGACATAGGACATGGGCCTAGAAAGGAAGAGCCCATAGAAGTCAGTGGCTACATCCAATTTCCATAATGCAATTGAACCCAAATTTAATGAATGAGGGCACAGACTCCAATGTGCCAGCCCAAATATCTAGGAGCATCTATGAGGATGGATTCAGAGGCATACAGGGACATGAGATGTATTATGTAGCACATATACTATATTGCAGCAGATCGGAGCTAGGCTCCAGTACCAAATGACCTAGTACTTAGATGGTGGAATCATGTACAGTGGCTGCGGAAATTGATGTCACCCACATGACCTACTGAATGGCCCACTGAATAGGCTATACTAAATTGGGGGGTGACATCAATTTTCGCAGCCACTGTATAGAAAGAATCGTGGACCAAATCGCTTGCTTCTATCTCGTAAGCTCCAGAGTCGACCTCTGCAACTCGACCATCTGCCATCGAGGCTCACTATGCTACGATCGCATGTGGATCCACAAGAACTTGACACGAACACCTAGACGCCGTCTTCGGGGGCGTACATATGACGCTGCTCAGGCATCTGATGCGTATGGGTACTGCGCATGAGGTCATGGACAACGAGTTCAACTCGCTCGTCACAGATGGCAACCTCGAACACTTTAAAGGCTTGCCGATCTCGTTCATCAGTGGTGGTGATAACGTCGTTACAGTCCCGAAAGCACGGGCATGAGCTATGATACCTTGCGCGAAAAGTTTGGGACGGAGCTGTATAGGAGGAGCGTCGTGCAAGGGTACGGCCATTTAAATACCTGGATAGGAAAGAATGTGCAGTGGATGTATATCCACTGGTGGAACATGCGGAATGGTGCGAAAAGTTTGAAAATAAGGAGGGAAAGGAGTTTCCGCACATGAACGAGAAAGGAGGCACTGAGGCCAAGGAATGATGATAGTCATAATGTCCGTGAGGTCCACCTAGCATACATAGAGAATAGAAAGCTGGTATAACTATCAGAACCGTCGTTTGAAAGCCTAGAAAAAAATACAAGCAAGGTAAGCGGAACTGTCGACTTTATTACTAAGAAAAAGCGCACCATATATAACCTGTATTGTCCACATATTCCAGGTTCACCATCGGTATTGAGACTCCTACCCCACTCAATGCTGGGTTCTCCGAGGAGGATAAGCAGTGTCGGAGCCCGATCCCGAACATCGCGTTCTATTGCATAATGCAATCGCATTGAAGATGATGGAAAGCCCAATGGTAGCATCTAGAACTAGAAGGAAATAAAATCGTAAGCAAAACTAACAAAAAAAAAGAATAACGTTGCCATCAATCGAAGGAAAAGGTCAGAGCCGTTATAAACGGCGTCGCGCAGGATATAGTATTTGGCCCTCAAAAGGACTTCGGTATATCGCGCAGATAAGACAGAGTAGGGAAGACGGCGAAGAAAGCAGAAAAAACAAGGTGGGTATTCACCTCTTAGAAAGATGGAATCGATAAGCTTCGTTGGCTGCTCCGTGAAGATACTGGCCGGCCTTGACAGAAATCATTTCAGCTTATCTGTCGACTGTTAAGAGAAAAATGCGTACCACTGAACGTTTATCGAGGAAGCATAGTAAAGATAGCGGGAAAGCAAGGATAAGGGCATTGTCGTTTGAAAGTGGGAACGAAGCGAGAAGGTAGTGTCGGGAAATGGACGGAGGGTGCGGAAGTCGAGCTGGAAGAAGATAGGGTAGGAGAGAGCTCATTTGGGCGATAATCGCGGTAAGGACAAGCCCATTATTTGCACAGAGCTTCTATACAGGAGAACACTTCAGCGCAAGGGAATTTTAACCAAGGACAGAAACAATAAAAGAAAGCAAGTTCAGAGCCGTGTAATACGGGAGAATTTTGTTCTCAGAAGTTAAACTTCGAAGTCTGATTAAATATGGCATCATGTTGAAAGCAGAAGGGAAAGCGAAGGGTGAACATTCACCTGCTCGACCATGGCGATGCAGAATAAGACCTTTTGTAGAGAAGCTAGCGTAAAAGAACATCAATCAAACTGAACTAGACAATCACAATGAAGAACGCACCATGGCCAGTGCATCTATTTGTCGAATGGGTTCAAGAATCGCTTGGGATTTACCATTTCGCTGCGTATCCTCAGAGACTACTGAACTTCAAAGAAGGAGTGGCCTCATAAACAGTCTGGACGGTATTGGTATCCATCAACGTTCATTACTTATGTGGAGTTCAGTCGTCGAAGGAAAAGTATGGAGTTGAGACAGAATAAAAGAAAGTTTACACGTGAGTAAGGTGCGTCGATTTAGGGCAGGCTCATCTGCTTACGTCGCATAAATCGCATTCCTTCTTTGAATCTTTCGCTATGAACGGCGACTTCTATGTGTCGTTACTGCCAGCAGTGATATTTTCAGGACCAAAAACTTGAATTACTCCTCTCAACCTCCGCCAACTTCCCGGGCCCTCCCCTACTGAACTCGAGGACTATTTGACTGTTCCTTAGGTACCGGTCTTGCCCATAAATACGATGTAGAGCAACTGAGGCGATGTGCTTCTCTCGAACAAGAATCATCCGGAGTTTCTGCATTACCGCTGTCCAGGGTACTGATCGAGGATGCACAACATTCACTGCAATAGTAGGCGGTCGTTCTGCACCAGGAATCTCCGTATTCTTCCTAGAATTCAAGAGCGGCATCTGCAACTACTTCAACATAAGCACATTGGGAATGAGTGCAAGATGAAAAATCATTTTGCTATCCTTCACGCCGAACAACCGCAGATTTCTCCTGTGCACCTTGGCCTTCGACGTCAGCAATTGTTCCTTCATCTCTCTTCCATCTGATAATGTATCTTTCGACTTGCTCTCTGGGTTGATATGAGCATGAAATTCTGCCAACGAACCCGAAGAGGCCACAACTAGCGGCAAACTAGTGGCAATGTACACGTATTTTGCTGATGATGTCCAACAGCTATCCCGCTGATAGTTTTCTAGCATTCCGTACTATGGAGGAGAATCATCGGTGATTAGTGATTTTCATTTCAGTTTCCGGCACGGTGCCCTGCGCGAAGGGTGGGAGAGGGCTTGGAGGAAGTGATTACGAGAGGTTGAATCCATGGATGCTGAGATGAGCAGAGGGTTGTCGGTGTGCCTCCAATCTATTATAGCCTAGCAAGAGACCCTCAATAATCTCGGAGACATATAGGTATAAAGTGTAGCTTCTTACATCTTTTTAATGAGTAAGAGTAATGACTCACAGACAGATGTAGACTGAGCATGAGACATTGGTACATGTCCCTGGGTACCCTTTTCATTGAATGTAGGTGTATGAAACAAGGGTCTGTGCCTGATATTACTTGCATCCACTGCAATAGCATATGAGGACCCACTCTGTTTAGGTACTGGGAGAGGAGGTGGCTGTTTCTGAATTTGATCATGATGTTTTGGACTGTTTCCATGCTGTGATACTTCTGTTTTTGATTGGTGTGGTTGAAGTATCATGTGTATGAATACTATGAAATTCCTGTTTTGTCGCTGGAACACAGGTTTAGAATGTCCCATCATATCAGCTTTGTGTTTTGGCAACCAGTTTCAGGGGGAAGTTTACCCAGGGCTTTGGAGGTAAAAGGTGGCACATCCAGTCACTCCATATCTTTGGACTGAGCATGTCAAATTCAGCCAGTACCTCTGGCCTTAGTGCCACTTGCAGTACTGCTGCTGGCATCTGTCTAGTGGTCATTTTGTCAATGTGGCGAATTAAATGAATCCAATATGCACAGATTTCATTTGTTTCATCCTCAAGACCCAAATGTAAAGCCAGATTATGACAACGAGAGGCCAGTGATAATATTACATCAGCTTCAGTTTCATGGGAAGACTGAGTGTGGGTTGATTGAGTGGCCTGAGCCATAGGTGATCTATGTCCACTGGCCATTCTTTGTACTGGATGATTTGTATGTGATTTGTAGGTGGGAGATTGGCCTGGTGTAACCTTGAGAAATGATGAAGTGTTTTCAACTCAGAGGGACAACATGGTGGGCATGGATCATTAGAAATCAATTGCACTGTCCCTCAGATGTGGAAATGTAGTGAATGTATTTTGCATGCAACGGATGAAAATATTGACATGTGATGGCAACGAGGAATACCGACTTGGTGTAACCCCTAGATTATTGCCAAGTGATTTCAATTCAGAGGGACAACAGGGATCATCAGAAATGAATTGCCATTGTCCCTGAGATGTAGAAAGGTATGAACATACTTTGTATGCAATGGATGCATACTTGTATTGAGTGTTTGACTGATTTTCAGTCTCCATTTTGGTCTGAGTAGACATAACTGGAGGCGGGAGGAGATCAGTTATTATGTTAGAGTGTGTCGCATTGACTTCTCTAGGAGGTGTTGAGTGGGAGAAAGGGACCGTTTTTAGTGACAAGAGATCTGAATTAATTGGTTTTGGGGTTTTGCACTGACAAAGACCGCTGGGCAGATATGTCTACTTGAGATGTGGGTTGGAAATTGGCAATGTAGTATAGTTATAATAACTGGAGTGTTGGGTGATTTAGGGGAATCCAAGATCAAGGTTGCATTGGTTGATAAAAATAGATAGAGAGGAGAGAGAGCTGGAGATAAGAGACAAGAGACTGAGAGAGAGAAAGACTGAATGAGAGAAGAAACCAATATAATTGCAAAATAACTGATCTGGGGCCTTACAGACAAGGTCACCAGCTTATATAGGTTATTGGACAGTAATTAATATAACTATAATGGCTTGTCGACCTGCGTATGCGTAGTCGCGCGTAAATTAAGCTGCGCGAACCTGGCGCCATTTGACCGGGCCGCAGGCTCGCGCATGCTGCGGCGAGTTGTCTCTCTAAAAGGGAGAATACAACGTATCGTCCGAGAGGGTCGACTCGTTGTACAACCGTCAATAAAAAATAGGTAATTGGTAATAGTGTAAGGGAGGGTAGGGAAGGTACTCGGGCATTGCAGGTACTAGACATCTGTTAAGGAAGAGGGTATCGTTGTGATGGTAATATAGTTCGGACTGCGAGTTCGACCCGCAGTGACAACGCAATTCCGAGTATTAGTTGCAAGTCATATTGGTGTTGAATGGTCCTGGTCCCTTAGGCGATAGTAGCGAAATGGAAAGGACGGATGGAATAGGGAATTTGGTATGAGAAACAAATGGATATGGAGTTGGATGTCGAGACTGGTCTTGTAGGGTTTGGAATATGGGGAATTTGGGGTAAGAGTCGATTTGTCGAGGAGGAAATATGGGGATTTCGTGGGTAGCGCCGCTAAGACATTCAAAAACAGCGACTGTGGATAGATGACCCGTAGACGTCGGAATTTAGTGGTTTGGAATGCGTCGTCGGTGGGCATCGTGGCAGTAAGCACGAAAGAACAGGAATTTGGGCGCCGTGTCAAAACCGGCAGGCTATTGCATCGGATTTCCGGTCCATCAGCCGCTGGTTGATCGGACGTGTGCGACTCGTTAGGAACGCGACGCTTCCTAACATACGGCGAGAGACTGAGTGGAGTCTGCGAGACGATAACAGTGGAGTGCATGGGATGGTGATACAAACAAGTGGAGACTACAAGAAAGCGTTCCATATATAGTTCGATAGAATATATTTACCTTTGATATTCCAACAGAGAGGACCAATGAATTTCCCTGATTTCAGACCTGAGCTCAGGAATAATTTCATTCCGAACACCTGTGTTCTTCAGGATTTCCCGTGCACCATCCAATTCCAAAAGTCGTTCAACAACTTTTTTATATGACAAAGGAATTTTGCCTACAAGAGTAAGGCAGGTGTGCAAATGAAACTGAATCTGGTCTAGCAACCACCATTGAAGTGGTGTATCACTATATTCTATTCCAAGTGATGCATCAACAAGGAAATCTGCAAAAGGTACAAGACTTCTCTGGATCATTGGATCCAAATATTGAGCCTGGAATTTCTCATTATAAGTTCCAAACAGGCGGAAGAATACTTTAATCAAAGTATCCCATTCATGTAAGGCTGCAAGGTACTGTGATGCCATCCTCTGTTTATGTTCAACCAAATTTTGATAATAGTGAGCTGTTGGTCCTACAAACCATGAAGATGGATTCGTGATATGAGAATGATGGGTGGAGTAGATGGTTGGCTTAGTAGTGAAAATTCGGTAACAGTCACTCAAGAATTGATGCCAGGTATTGCAATCAGAACCACCAAATGTGTCTGGTTTTCTGATTTCCAGTTTGAATTCACGAGCTATTGCATGTTGTTCAGACTTTCTGTTATCTGCATCTTCTGGATTTTCACCACGTGGTCCAGGAGGTCCAGGAGGCCCAGTACAACCAGGGGGTCCATGTTCACCTGGAGGCCCATGTATTCCCATTGAAAAATAATCATAATTTCTTGGGGGAAGTGGAGGTGGATTCATAGGTCCATTTCCACCTGCATCAGGGTTGGGAGGTCTACCAGAGGGTCCATACGGAGGTCCATGCCCAAGATGTGTAACTTGCATAAGTGGAGGTAGAACAGATGGAATTGGGTTTTTATTACCACCACTACTCATGGAAAGATGTGGAGGTCTATAAAAATTTCCCTGACTTCTTGGTTGAATAGGTGTAATTGGAGGTTCATTGACACAACTACCCAATAAGAGATTGGAAGGTCTAATAGAAGCACTTTGATTCCTGTATTCCACTGATCCTGGTATTTTGTGCATGGGTGGAGATGATGGTAGAACAACCTTTCCAGGTTTCTGGTTTGGCACAGGTTGGGCTATTGCAACTTGTGTCCCTGATGGATTGGGACTAGTTCCAGAATTTTGAGCTACAGGAGATGCCACGAAGGAGGCATCATTAAAAATGCCATCCAAACCATTGTCTGCACTTCCTGGAGTTTGTAAAGTGGAAGGAGGCCTGGGAGGTGGTTGGCCAATTTTATACAAGTAAGTAGACCCTGTATTGAAGTTGTTGTTAGGTTTATTTACTTCAAGTATAGGTTCAACCACAGATTCTGCAACTCCACTACCTGGATAGCTCAAGTGCAAGGCTTGATCAATATGCCCAAGCTCTGGCTTTATACATTCCTGAGTACCAAATCTAGGTTCTGGGACTCTGGATGTGGTTTGAGCATGAGATACTGGAATATGTCTCTGGGCACATTTGTCATTGACTGCAGGTCTATGAGTTAATGTTTGATTCATGACATTATCCTGATCTACTGCAAGGGTGTATGGGGGTCCATGTATTTCCACAGGGAAAACCTCATAATTTCCTGCAGGAGGTGGGGCTGGGTTTGGAGGTTCATTTCCACCTACATAAGAGTTCAGGATGTTGGGAAGCTTGCCAGGGGGGGCGTAAGGAGGTCCACAACCAAGATGTGCAACATGCAGGGGAGAAGGTGGGTCATATGTA
Organism: Gymnopus androsaceus JB14; assembly: GCA_009733575.1. Taxonomy (NCBI): domain Eukaryota; kingdom Fungi; phylum Basidiomycota; class Agaricomycetes; order Agaricales; family Omphalotaceae; genus Gymnopus; species Gymnopus androsaceus. The sequence continues at coordinate 38,060 of ML769621.1, forward strand.
ATTGGAGATTTATGACTACCACTACCCCCTGACCAATGTGGAGTTCTATTCCAATTTTCCTGATTCTTGGGTGGAGCAGGGGAAACTGAAGGCTCATTGCCACCCTCACCAATTAAGAGGTGTGAGGATATAGTGGAATCACCTTGATCCATGCACTCCATTACTTCCATTAATCCTGGTAACTTGTGACTGGTAGGAGATGATGATAGAACCATCTTTCCAGGTTTCTGACTTGGAGCAGTTCGGGATATTGCAATATCTGTCACTGGTTGACTGGATTTAGTCCCAAAAGTGTGCACAATAGAAGATGCACTAAGAGATGCACTATTTGAAACATTATCCAGCCCATTTTTTGCAGTTCCTGGAATCTTTAAAGTGGAAAGAGGTATGGGAGGCTGTTGACCACTGGTTTCATGCAAGTAAGTAGACCTTCCATCAAAATTGTTTCTAGGTTTATTTACTTCATGTACAGGTTCAAGTTGCTCAACCATGGGTCTTGTAGTTCCATTACCTGGATGTCCCAAGTGCAAGATTTGATTACTATGACCAGGCTCTGGTTTTGTACATGCCTGAGCACCAAATCCAAAATCTGGAACTTTGGATGTAGACTGAGCATGAGACATTGGTACATGTCCCTGGGTACCCTTTTCATTGAATGTAGGTGTATGAAACAAGGGTCTGTGCCTGATATTACTTGCATCCACTGCAATAGCATATGAGGACCCACTCTGTTTAGGTACTGGGAGAGGAGGTGGCTGTTTCTGAATTTGATCATGATGTTTTGGACTGTTTCCATGCTGTGATACTTCTGTTTTTGATTGGTTGGTTGAAGTATCATGTGTATGAATACTATGAAATTCCTGTTTTGTCGCTGGAACCACAGGTTTAGAATGTCCCATCATATCAGCTTTGTGTTTGGCAACCAGTTTCAGGGGGAAGTTTACCCAGGGCTTTGGAGGTAAAAGGTGGCACATCCAGTCACTCCATATCTTTGGACTGAGCATGTCAAATTCAGCCAGTACCTCTGGCCTTAGTGCCACTTGCAGTACTGCTGCTGGCATCTGTCTAGTGGTCATTTTGTCAATGTGGCGAATTAAATGAATCCAATATGCACAGATTTCATTTGTTTCATCCTCAAGACCCAAATGTAAAGCCAGATTATGACAACGAGAGGCCAGTGATAATATTACATCAGCTTCAGTTTCATGGGAAGACTGAGTGTGGGTTGATTGAGTGGCCTGAGCCATAGGTGATCTATGTCCACTGGCCATTCTTTGTACTGGATGATTTGTATGTGATTGTGAGGTGGGAGATTGGCCTGGTGTAACCTTGAGAAAATGATGAAGTGTTTTCAACTCAGAGGGACAACATGGTGGGCATGGATCATTAGAAATCAATTGCCACTGTCCCTCAGATGTGGAAATGTAGTGAATGTATTTTGCATGCAACGGATGCAAATTATTGACATGTGATGGCAACGAGGAATACCGACCTGGTGTAACCCCTAGATTATTGCCAAGTGATTTCAATTCAGAGGGACAACAGGGATCATCAGAAATGAATTGCCATTGTCCCTGAGATGTAGAAAGGTAGTGAACATACTTTGTATGCAATGGATGCATACTGTATTGAGTGTTTGACTGATTTTCAGTCTCCATTTTGGTCTGAGTAGACATAACTGGAGGCGGGAGGAGATCAGTTATTATGTTAGAGTGTGTCGCATTGACTTCTCTAGGAGGTGTTGAGTGGGAGAAAGGGACCGTTTTTAGTGACAAGAGATCTGATTAATTGGTTTTGGGGTTTGCACTGACAAAGACCGCTGGGCAGATATGTCTACTTGAGATGGTGGGTTGGAAATTGGCAATGTAGTATAGTTATAATAACTGGAGTGTTGGGTGATTTAGGGGAATCAAGATCAAGGTTGCATTGGTTGATAAAAATAGATAGAGAGGAGAGAGAGCTGGAGATAAGAGACAAGAGACTGAGAGAGAGAAAGACTGAATGAGAGAAGAAAACCAATATAATTGCAAAATAACTGATCTGGGGGCCTTACAGACAAGGTCCCCAGCTTATATAGGTTATTGGACAGTAATTAATATAACTATAATGGCTTGTCGACCTGCGTATGCGTAGTCGCGCAGTAAATTAAGCTGCGCGACCTGCGCATTTGACCGGGCCGCAGCTCGCGCAGTGCTGCGCGAGTTGTCTCTCGAAAAAGGGAGAATACAACGTATCGTCCGAGAGGGTCGACTCGTTGTACCACCGTAATAAAATAGGTAATTGGTAATAGTGTAAGGGAGGGTAGGGAAGGTACTCGGGCATTGCAGGTACATAGACATTGTAAGAAGAGGGTATCGTTGTGATGGTAATATAGTTCGGAACTGCGAGTTCGACCCGCAGTGACAACGCAATTCCGAGTATAGTTGCAAGTCATATTGAGTCGTTGGAATGGGTCCTGGTCCCTAGCGATAGTAAGCGAATGAAAGGACGATGGAATAGGGAATTTGGTATGAGAAACAAATGGATATGGGAGTTGTGTCGAGACTGGTCTTGTAGGGTTTGGAATATTGGGGAATTTGGGGTAAGAGTCGATTTGTCGAGAGGAAATATCGGGGATTTCGTTGGTAGCGCCGCTAAGACATTCAAAACAGCGACTGTGGGATAGATGACCGTAGACGTCGGAATTTAGTGGTTGGGAATGCGTCGTCGTGGCATCGTGGCAGTAAGAGAAAGAACAGGAATTTGGGCGCCTGTCAAAAACCGGCAGGCTATTGCCATCGGATTTCCGGTCCATCAGCCGCTGGTTCGATCGGACGTGTGCAGACTCGTTAGGAAACGCGACGCTTCCTAACAACCCTCAATAATCTCGGAGACATGTAGGTATAAAGTGTAGCTTCTTACATCTTTTTAATGAGTAAGAGTAATGACTCACAGACAGGTGAGTGGCAAGATGGCAGCTGACAGCTGCAATTCTATGTCAGAAGCTTCATCATGTGCAAATTCATACGATTTTGTATAAAAGCGTGGTATCTTCACCTAGTGCCCATCAGTGTTTTTGCTTATCCCAATACATCAGCAAAACCTGGATAATTGTCATAGCTGTCATAGCAAGCCATAGCAGGCATAGAACTATGAACTGCTATGAGCTGCTATGGGTAGCTATGAGTTGCTATGAGTTGCTATGAGCTTGCAGATTTATATTGCCCTTTGACATCCATAGCAGTTCATAGCAGCCCATAGCAATCCATAGCTCTGGATAGATGGGGACCTTGCTATAAGCGCTATGAGTGCTATGAGTGCTGGACAGAGCTATCCAGCTCTGTCCAGTACACCCAGGTTTTGCTGATGTACAAGATGTCAGCGCATTATAGCCCAACAGCGGTTCCCAAATCAGTGCGGCCTATTTTTCTTTCTTTTTTGATATACACCCAAATAATACTAATGGCGACAGAATGGTGACTCCAAACCAAATGATTATAGTGGCTCAGTCAAGGAGCTTCAAGACAGGGTGAGTTCTTATTTCTCAAGAAGATTAGCTCCTCTGACAAAGTAATATCAAAAATTCCTAATGGAAGTTCCAACTTCAACATCTCACGGAACACCTTAATGAGATTGAAAAGGCCATTGCTTCCAATCAGCAGGCAGTAAATGTCACTTCCAGGGGTCATGCTGACAGACCTAGATTGTTGAATAATTTGGCAGATGCTTTGCAATCACGATTCAACCATCTCAGAAGTATGGATGATCTCAACAGTGCTATTGCTATTAAGTGGGAGGCAGTGGATACCATTCCTAATGACCAAGTTGACCTGAAATCTACCTGGTTGTATGATCTGGGAACTGCCTGCTGGCTGCGATTTAACAGCTTTGGGACAGCTCAGTGATCTTGGAAATGCCATTGTTGCCATACAGCAGGCAGTTGATCTCATTCCTGATAATCACACCAACAAGCCTGTTTGGTTGAGTGCCCTTGGAAGTGCCTTTCAGCTGAGATTCAACTATCTCGGGAATGTGGATGACATTGGGATGGCCATTGATGTTTACAAAAAAGCAATTGGTCTCACTCCCGAAGGTCATAGCTTTAAGGCCTCTCTTAATGAGTACCCTTGGAATTGCCTACTGGTTGCAATTTGGCCATCTTAGGAGACATGATGACATTGAAAATGCAATTGATTTCCTGAATCAAGCATTGGATCTTACTCCTGATAGTCATCCTGGTAAGCCTTCCCAGTTGATAAATCTAGGAAATGTCTTACAAGCAAGAGTTGAACACTCTGGAAAATTGGATGACATGGAGACTGTTATTGTTCTTGTGAATAAAGCAGTGGATCTTACACCTGATGGCCATGCTTCCAAGGCTTTTTTGCTGGATCACTTAGGAACTATCCTCAATGCGCAATTTGACCGCTTTAGGAAGATGGGGAACATTGATAGTGCCATTTCTTATATTAAAAAGCAGTGGATATTACTCCAGATGGTCATCCTTCCAAACCAACATGGTTAAATACTCTTGGAGTTGGCCTTCAGTCACGATTTGACTGTCTTGGGACAGTGAATGACATTGAGACAGCCATTTTTGTTCATCAGAAAGCAGTTGATCTGACTCCAGAAGGTTGTGTTGATAAGCCTTCCTACCTAAGTAATCTTGGAAAAGCCTTTCGGGAAAAGTTTCAGTATCTAGGTCAGATTGATGACATTGAGAAAGCCATTTCCTACAGTCAGAAAGCAGTGGATTCCAGTCAACATGGCGATACCCAGAAGGCTCTGATGTTGAATCATTTAGGAAATGCTTTCCAACTGCGCTTTGTCCATTTTGGAAATCTAGAAGACATTGAGAATGCCATTGTGACTTACCAGAAAGCAATGGATCTCACTTCTGATAATCATTTCACCAAGCCTAGTATCCTGTCCGACTTTGGAGGTGCATTACATGCACGATTTGACCGCATGGGGGAGCTTCATGATCTTGAGAGAACAATTATTATGCAGCAAAAAGCAGTAGATCTTACTCCCATTGGCCATGCTCAGAGGTCCGGCTGGCTGAATAACCTGGGAACTAGCATTCAAGAACAATATGAACGTCTTGGAAATCTAGCAGACCTTGAGAGGGCTATTGTGGCAATGAATGAAGCAGTAGATCTCACACCTGATGATCATGTTCAGAAACCTGCCCAGTTAAATAACCTTGGTGGTGCATTCAAATTGCGATTTGATCATCTTGGTGAATTAGGTGACATTGAGAAAGCCATTGTTTCTCGCCAAAAAGCAGTAGACCTCACACCTATTGGTCATACTGCTAAGCCTTTGCATTTGAATAACCTTGGAAGTGCCTTACAGTCACGATTTGAGCGGCTTGGTGAATTGCATGACATTGAAAAAGCCATTGTAGTTCACCGCAGGCCGTTGATCTCACACCCAAAGAGCATGTTGCCGCATAGGATGTTCGCTGCGCAATTGCCAGTTATGCAATTTTATGCATGACGTAGTGCAAACTCTATGGAGTGCGGCAATGCTATATATGCAATTTGACAGCAAATTGCGCAGCGAAACATCCTAATGTGGTTGCATAACCTGGGAAATGCATTCCAGTCACAGTTTTACCACCGCGGAAATATAGAGGATCTTAAGAATGCTATTATTGTTAATCAAGAGGCTGTTGCTCTTATTCCCGGTGACCATGCTTCCAAACCGGAATACTTGAATAGTCTCGCCATAGCTTACTGGATACGATCTGATCGTCTGGCAAGTCTTGATGACATTGAAAGTGCAATATCTCTTATGGAGAAAGCAACTGATCTTACTCCTGATGGTCATGCTATCAAGCCTAGCTACCTGTACAATCTTGGAAGTTTCTACCAGTCACGGTTTGGACTTCTGGGGGAGTTGTATGACATGGAAAAAGCTATTGGCTACACAATTCGAGCATTGGATCTCACTCCTAGTGACCATGTTGATAAACCAAAATTGTTGAGTAACCTTGGAAAAGCATTCTGGGAGCAATTTAAGCGTCTAAATGAGGCTCATGACATTGAGAGAGCCATTCTTCTTGGTCAGCAGGCAGTGGATCTTACCCCTGATAATGACCCAGAAAAAGCTGCTAGATTGGGTAACCTTGGAGCAGCACTGTTATCAAAGTTTCATAGCTTTGAGAATCTGGATGACCTCGAACGTGCTATTATTACTGATCAGAAAGTGGTTGATATCACTCCAGGAGGTCATGCCACCAAACATACCTCTTGGAATAATCTTGGAGCTGCATATGCAGCACGGTTTAGATGCCTTGGAAACTCAAAAGACCTTGAGAGTGCCATTAATGCTTATCAGCAAGCTGTTGATACCACTCCTCCCGGACATGCTGCCAAGCCTACTCGGTTAAATAATCTTGGAGTGTCTTTCATGTCACAGTTTAAGCTAACTAAGATTCAGGATGATATTGATAAGGCCATTGTTATTATTCAGGAAGGAGTGTGTCTTACTCCTGATGGTCATGCCAAAAAGCCCACTTGGCTGAGTTCCCTTGCAGATGCCTTTTACACACGATTTGAACACTTTCAGGACAAAAATGACCTCCATTTTGCCCTTTCTTTCTACAAAAATGCTTGCTTTCAGACCTCTGGGCATCCTTTTGTGCAACTGAAAGCTGCAGAATCTTGGGCCAAAATCGAAGTATCACTTGAATCAGCTATATCTGCCTTTAAAAGATTTATTGAGTTAATTCCAAAGGTTGTATGGCTTGGACAGAAAATTCACAATCGCTATAATCAGCTACCCTTCATAGGTAAAGGCATTAGCTCAGCTGTGGCAATTGCTATTGAAAAAGGAGATTTTTGCCTTGCAGTTGAATGGCTAGAAGAAGGTCGGAGTGTTGTCTGGGGGCAGATACTGCAACTAAGGACACCACTGGATGATCTTGCTCTGAAGCATCCTGAACAAGCAAGGGATCTGAGACTTATTTCACAGTCGCTTCAGATTGCAGGGACTTCTCAGTCCAGATTCCAAAATGAAACTCAGGAATTTTTAAATCCGACTTTGGAGGAGGAAGCTCAAGCACATCGTCAGTTAGCAGGACGTTATGACGTATTGGTCGAGGAAATTCGGATTCTTGATGGGTTTGAAGGATTCTTGAAACCAAAAAAATTTACTGAGCTTGCATCTGCCTCGGCATATTCACCTGTTATCATTTTGAATTCTACCAATACTCGTTCTGATGCATTAATGCTGTATTCAAGCGGGAAAATCAGGCACATTCCTCTTCCAACACTTGACTTTTATGATTTAAAACTACTTCAATCAGGTGTACAATCATTCTCTCGGGGGATTTCACATGGTCGCACTGGAGAAAGGCTAGGGATTAAAGGGAACCACAAGACTTCCTTGGAGTCAGTACTTGCAAAATTGTGGTCTAAAATTGTGCACCCGATTCTGTTACATATCAAGGAAGTGGTGAGTTTTCTCTTTCAATTGACTATGCCAACATTCATATTTATATCCATCGTTCTTTTACAGTGTCCTACAGATTCTCAGAATTCCTTGCCTCATATTACTTGGTGCACTACTGGTGCTTTCTCGTTTCTCCCATTACATGCCGCTGGAATATACCAATCTCCTAACCCAAAGGAAATTATGAATATTTCTGATTTTGTTGTGTCATCATACATAACGAAACTATCTGATCTTCTCAGAGTGCCTTCTTCCATGAAACATCCATGGAGCGGATATTATGGCAAGTTTGAACAGTACAAGTACGCCAAGGACAGGACAAAAGGTGGAAGAGTTGTTTCAGCATCCCCGACTCCTTGCAATATCCCAGTCCAATAACGCAGGTTTTAACGGCCTTCCAGAAACAATAACAGAAATCCAGAAAATCGAAATACACATACCTGATAGTCAGCTCTGTCATTTGACAGACAATCAAGCAACTGTGGATGCCGTTCTCAAGCACATGCATAGTCATAATTGGGTCCATCTAGCTTGTCATGGGATTCAGGACATAGAAAACCCGCTGGAATCTGCTTTTGTTCTGCATGATGGCAAACTCAAGATTGAAAGGCTCATGGCTGAGTCTCTTGAGGGTGTAGAGCTTGCAGTCCTATCCGCATGCCAAACTGCCACAGGAGATCAAAAACTTCCTGAAGAGGCTCTTCACCTTGCAGCTGGCATGCTTTCTGTGGGATATCTAAGTGTCATTGCTACAATGTGGGCTATTACAGATGAAGATGGGCCAGTCATTGCTGATAGACTCTATGAGCATCTTATACATCAGGCCACTTCAAAAAGTCGAAGAATTAGTCCTGCATATGCACTTCATGAAGCAGTGAAACATCTCAAAGGGAAAATCCACAAGGAAAATTTTGAGAGATGGGTTCCATTTGTCCACTTCGGGATTTAATTGAGTAATACAAGGCATATGATATGTTTCACCACCAGGCAACAATGTGGATGGAAGCTAATGCAGAGTTGATGAGTCGTTGGTATATGAACGAAAACACTGACAGTGTACTGTACTATTATGTATTGACATTTGAGTTTATTTCTTGAATTTGTGTGACATGTACCATCGCAGTAAGTAAACTCGCCTCAGGAATTGTAGCACCTTGAGATTCATGGTAAGAGTTAGTATACTGGTCCCCTTGAACATTGTAGGATTGTGAAAACAGTCAAACAGGCCTCAATCACCCAATCTCATCACCGTATGGCATACCCTAGACCCGTGAATCTTCCCGGCTAGCACCCTGCGTAACGGTGGCTACGCACCACCTTACCCGGTCTTCAGCTAGAAATCAAAAGAGGTGGCTGCGAATGCGAGGCTCGTCATCGCTGTCTCTGGGAACAGACCTCTTATAAAGGAGCTTGTGAGAGAAGATGAGGGTCAATTCATATAAATATTCGTAGCGTGACATCTCTGCTTTCCTGCCAGCCGACATTAATTCCTCCTCCAAGTGGTGAGTCTGAAGTGTTGTGGTGAGCTTCGAATAGGAACCCGTATCGTACAGCTGCCAGCTAACCCGGGTTGCGTATGTGCTGAGTTTGGGTTTGAGTTTGTAAGGAAAGAAGATTAGAAGCGGGTTGTGCAGTAGAGAAAGCTGGCGGAGGTTGAGAAGTAGGAGTTCAATTTTGTGGTCTTCGCAGTTCGTAGAAAGACATGAAAACCAACAAGAACTCGGACATAAAGAGTAACACGCGTATTTCGGACTGAACACACCTCATTTATACAATCGAAACCAACCGTTAACGTTGAAACATTGTCTTCTTCAACCACCGCAAGACCAAGGCCGCTCAGCGTATGTTCTGATTCTGAGGATTCAGGAACAATGAAGCAGTACTGAGGTAAAGTCTGGTTCTTCCAAGTTCATCATTCAATGTGCCAAAATGAGAATTCACGGTAAAATGGGAGTACGAAAGAAGTTGTCAACATAGCGACAAGTCCCAAGCGAATGAAAAAAAAAACAGTGAAAAAGTAAAGAGAATCACAGGTCCAACTCCTTGGCGGATACACTGGTCAGAGGTATTAAAGCCACAGTCAAAATACCCCATCCTACCCTAAACCCACAACACCGGCGGAGAACATTCACGAACGAACGATCAGACTGAAACAGACACACTCCAAATACGATCCAACCTAATACCAAACAAAACGCAAACAAAACGAAAATCCAGGCGCGACGTCCTCCTTTCCGTTGGCTGTTCGAAATCAGTGGTACGACGGCGAGACAAAAGGGCTCGGCGTTGTTCCGTGGAAGGGTGAAGATGACCGTTGGAGCCTGAAGTGGCGGCTCGTCGTGGTGGTCGGTATCAATAGACCATCCTCCACTGCATCCCGGTGTAGTTGGACGAGTTGGACGAGTTGGCCGTCCCATTCCCATTCCCAGCGCGAGCCGATTTCCCCCTGCGTGAGTCTGGGTATTCGAAAGGTTAGACGGCCATCTTCCAATCGAAGCTTAACGGCGGTGGTCAAGTCTAAGAAGGAGAAGAGGATTGAGGTGAGATTACGGTGGTGGTATTGAAGGGTCCGAAGAGATATAGGTTGTCTTCACTGAAAAGATGAATAAATGAATCAGACGTGTAAGCTGGGACTGAACTCACCTTTTTCAGAATCAGTTTCAAGTCCTTAAACAAAATCGTCGTCTTCCCTCGTTCCGACTCGTGTATAACCACCGTGCCCGATTGCGAAAAAATTCCTGCATTGATATGAGAAACGTATGATTCGCGGGAAGCTGTCGGGGAGACGTTGGACACCGGGAAGGATTGAGAGCGTAGCCTGATAAGGCGAAGGCGACGGGGTTGTGTTGGTGGTGTGCTTGATGGGCGAGATAACCACCTTGTTGCTATTGCTGTTCTTCTTGTTCTTAAACGCACGGCACTAAGAAGGAAAGAAGGAAGGTGAGAAGATGGAGCGTCAGAAAATCAGAATAGATTGAGAGAAAAAATAAATCGAGAAAAAGACTCCCCAAAACCAATAATCGAAAAAGAAAATGACCCTAATAATCACTAGTCAACGCCGGTCCAACATCCTCGTATTCACCAATCGCACTCACTCTTCCATACCCAGACCCAAAGCTCCCTGACTCCCCTTGCTACCCTTATTTCCATTCTTCCTTCGCCCATGCTAGGACTCCGCATACTAATCCCCGCTTGATATCATCCGCACTCAACATGACGGGACCGAACCGAGTGGGTTGGGGACATTGCTCGGTCCTCACCGTTTTCGAATGGGGAATATGGCGGAGCAGGAGACGTGAAACCAGACGGAGCCTCGATTGGTTTGGACCATAAAGCGCCGACGGAGTGGATATGGAAGCAGACTGGGACCCTGAGTATACGTCCCCTTAATCCCTATCATACTGTCCGTAATTCATCGAACCGGGAAAGACGGGAAGCTTCTTGAGCACCAGAACCCAGAACCGATACTCCCAAGCTCCCGCTGGTGACAACCATGTCATCGCCACCGTCCTCTTCAGCACTAGACCGATGGGCTAAACCTCCTTCTACATCCTCCTATCCGCCAGATTTTCCGTCATTTCTAGGCATTTCTGACCGTCGGTTAGGTCGTTGGTTACTGTGCCTGGGTTTGTATGGGTCAAAGAACTGAGGTAAGCGGGGAGCGTTTGGGAGGTGGGCATTAGCCAGCGCCGAGCAGCCCGATCGAAGGAAGCACGGGAGAGGAGGAATGATGGGTTCACGGGAAGAGGGCACAGAGGGAGGAAGCGAAGCCTCTCTGCTAGCAGTCTGCGTCTGCGTCTAATTCTTTGGCGGCGACTCGGCGTCCTCATCCTCCTCAGCTTCGTTAGACTGGGAGGGAAGCTTCTTTATTGCTTGGCAGACGCCGCCACCGCAGTAGAATCCGTACATTAGCTGGATTGTATTCTGTGTTTGAACTTGGTAGATACCAATCGTGTCGGGCGCAAATCGCCATTGCATCACAGACTGGAAACAAATACGAACTCGTAAATACAGGAATCGAATGCGTAATTCAGACTGAACATACCTTATTCACTAATTGATTCCCAACATCCTTCAAGCGCCGTCGTCTTTAGGAATGAACAGTAAAGAGCCTTAGTTCAACGTCACGTCGTTGGGATTGTTGGTTTCCGATAATTCCAAGCGAGAATGAAGGTGGTAGAGAAGGCGTAGGATCCTCCGATTCAATATCTGTCGGCTTTAAAAGGTCGAAATGAGGTCGTTCGATATGAGAGTAGAGAGCAAGTTGGAGAAGCGCGTTGACGCCCATGCCGCATCTATGACGTTACTTTTCACGGAAAATTCTACTTCTACTTGGTGTGCGAAAAAGTAACCGGATATTTATTTTTGGCCTGTATAATTGCACCTCCCACAGCTTTGTGTCAGCCTGAAACTATTGTGGCAGACTCATGTATAATCCACTTTATCCTGGTACTCACCTGGAGCCTCAGTTTGCACTGTGTTACTCTCTATATCAGGTTCATTTTGGCAGGAAAATAGCCAATTTTGGTGTTTCCGGAAGTTGAGGGCAATTTTACAAGGTAGAATGTATATAATGGCTTGGTGTTGGTACCAAAGTGTTGAATGGACACCTTTGACCCAGCACAATATGGCTAGGCCTGAATCCGACCCTTCTAGGAGGTTGTTGTTGTTACACAAGAATCCTCGCTAGAGGGGCCTGAAAAGCGGAGGCAAATTTTGGCACAGACTTTTTATTTCCCAATATATTTTTATAGATTAGCTAAATTAGGATCGGCCCGCTAGATATGCTCGGGTCGATCGGTCCAGCTACTGATAATAAACTCCGTTTACTTCTTCTCGATGCGTCGACGCGACAACACAGCGTTCACTACACAAATTGACCCTTTATGTATTCTCAAGATCAGCCCATTGACATCTCATTCTTTAACTTAACTGCAGAAGACTCGAGAGCATCAGCAGGCCTGCCAATTCCACAGGGTTTTGTTGCGCGCAAACCACGAACAATGAGAAAGAGGACAAAGAGTGCAGTTGAGCCGACGTTTATCATTTCTCATGATGCTCAGAATGTTTCGTTGTTGATTCAGGCACAATCTGCACTAGAATTCGATACAAATTCCACTCCATCTACTCCATCTCATCTGGCTTTGCTTTTGCCAATACCAGGCCTCAACCTTGATGAACCTTTTGCTTCACCAGAGCAGTTCCGACACTCTCCTAGCTCTCTATTCACCGATGCATCTTATCACACTCCCATATCCACTACACGCAGAGATCTTACATGGAGTCCTGACACTCCTGTCTTTACATCATCATCAGAAGCTGAGCCTTCGAGCTCACCCGAAATCGCAACTCCATCCTGCACAGTTCCCAAATGGAAAGCCTATACTTCAGATGACTTCAGAGCTGATAAGCCTACAATTCAGCATCATTCCAGTGCTAACCTACGCAATCATAAGCTTTCCAAAGCCACTGATGCTCTCAATGTGCTTGCAAAGCTTGGAATTTCACTCTTCGACCTTGTTGATATCATTTTAGAGCCTAAAAATGTCAACACATTTCTCAATCAGCAGAATAACTTCTTTTGACGTGACTCTGTTCTCATACCGCATTTACTCATGCGCATATATGACAACAATATAGGTCAGGAGGTCTTCCGACGATGGTTACCTCCAACTTTCATTTGAGATCAATTCTGTTCCCAGATATCCCAGCAGATGGAGGCAGCAAAGTCCAGTTTTCACATGAACACTCAGAAGTTTAGTATTGACTTCCTCAAGAACTTTGATCTATGAAGGGATGTTTTGGCATGCGCAGAGAGACACCTTCCTGACTGGATGTGTGTTCTTAAAGCTGCAACAGGATGCTTAGAGTCGCCACAGAAGGAAACCGAATCTGAAATTGTGAGTTTGAATCATTGAACATTATTTGCTTTTCATTATATATGTATAGGGACGACTTGTGATGACATGCCAGGCAATGAACATCTGTTCTTTACAGTGTTTGCAGTTACAATACCTCTTGGGTACTGTATAATTACGACCAGTAGTTCCCATGGTGTTACGCGTTACGCTGGGAACTTCAGGATACCATGTTCCTGGGGCGGTGTGATGCGTTATGCAGCGGATCATAAGTTCGCGCCGTCAGGCGCCCGAAATTTTTTTATTAACATTACACCCAACTTGTCACTTCAATCTAGTTCAATCTAGTTCAGTTATTCATATGGCTACACCTGCTTGGTCTGCTGCTACCAAAGATGAGCAAAAACGTGCAAAACTCTTCTTCCGCATTCCCAAAAATGCGAAACGTATCCTCCTCCCGAACCGCCGTGATTCAATATGGGAGATGCTTCAATTCGAGTTACCTCCAATCACATCGTCACATTCGGAATCCCCCAAATACACCGAGTTCTTCTCCGACCAACTCCCCTCTATACCCACACCTGATTTCCTCCAAAAACTACGAAAATTACCTCTTCCAAATGCAACGGCTATTCAGCAGCTCAATACTCTTTCGCGTGAGCACTGGATGAACGGGGCAGAGTCAGTCCGTTACATCCACCTGACTGGCGAGGAGACATTATTCCCTTTATGGGTGGTCTCGTTTTGGACAGTGGTTTTGACCACCTATTACCAAGTTCGGCGGCCCTGGTTGCGGAATTTAGACTGGATAAATGAGCTTCGAAATCAGCACTCCAAGGAAAACCAACGTTGTGAGGCTGAACAGACCTTTCAGATGCTCGGCAGTATTCCTTGGGCTGCTCCAAAGAAGGGACTTGGGGATTCATTACCCATTCACTCTCTCTGGCGCATCTTAGGGAAGAACTGGCTGAACAGTACCGCTATTGATAATGCCTTGGAGGTGTTGAAGGCTGAGGTCGATGACAGCCGAAAGCTTAGTGGAAAGTTCCTTGTCCGCGACACTGCTACAATCGAAAAATTGGTTCAGCTATTCAGTGGAGAAGGAAGACAGGAGGAGTATGAGAAATGTGGATGGTTAACATCCATTGCAAGGGAGATTTTCGAAGATGGAAAGACACTAGTTTCAGTCGCTCACCTTGGAAAACTTCCCCCGCACAAAGGTGAAACAGTCGGCCTTGACCATTGGGTCCCAATTGCCATTGATGGAAAACTCCACCGGTTCCTGTACGCTGACTCGCTGTGCGGGAAGAAGGCTCCTGTGATGCCTCCCAGGTTATTGAAAGCTCTTCAAGAGTGGAAAAGTCAATATACCTTCACCGAGTTCACAACCAAAATCATGCCCATTTCTTCCCAGAGCGATGACCATTCTTGTGGTCCATGCGCTATCAATGCAATCGAGCACCTTGTCCGTCCAGGAATTGTTGATATAGTCAAACCCAGCCAGATTGCAGTACTGCGACTTCAGACGATGTCTAAAATCATTGGTCGGATCAGGGAGATGGTATGTCCATGTACATAATTGTTCAACAGACAACTTACCTTTAGGCTTTTTCTAGAGCAGCGGTGTGACTATGGCCTCAGTTTCTGAAGATTCAGAGGACTCGGACCTTGAGGATGACTGCATAGACATATCAGTGACCACCTTCGAGGAATATGCTGCATCAGCTGAATTTACCTTTCAACTTTCGCCGCCTTCACAGGTTTCATCATTGCCACCATCCAATTCATCTCAACTACTGGCGTATGACCCGCAACCTAGTCCAACCCCAGCAGATGACCCGCAACCTAGTCCAACCCCAGCGGATGACCCGCGACCTAGTCCAAACCCAGTAGATGACCCGCGACCCAGTCCAACCCCAGCGGATGACCCAGCGGATTTGGAAAAAGCTTCAGCCAAGTTGACCAAGGATGATCGTTGTTCACTAGATGCATTCTTCATGAAAATCACACCTGAGCGGAAAGCGGAGGATGACAAGCGTGAGTTTGAGGAATTGGCAGCAGAGCGGGAGGAGATGAAGGAGATGAAGGAAAAGCACGAACGCCAGAACCTTCTGGATAAAAGAGAGAAGGCAAAAGGTCGACAGCAGGCTTTCCGTGACCGCGCTAAAGCTAAGAAGGAAGAAGCAGGGGAAACGAGTCAGCAAGGAAAGGTTAGTGATGATAACGAAACAACTAAACAATTACTCATACCTTATATAGAAGCGAAAGCTTCAAGACTTCGATGGTCAAGATGACAACCTGAATCTAGCAGAAGCTTCACGTCCTCGTCGTGAGCTCAAACAGGATATAAAGAATTCGAAACGAAATACTAACACTCGCGGGAGAAAACCAACAGAGAATCACGAAAAGGCTAAACGGATGAACTGGACACTACCACTTATCTGGCCACAAATCGATGCTGCTGCACGACGAGCAGGCCATCCGTGGAGTCCAAAGGCAATTGTCGAAATTGCACAAAGGTCTAATTATCCTGTCTTCAAAACCCTCACTCGACAAGTGCTGGGCCGGTGGATTGATCAGGAAGCAAAGTCGAAGGGAGTTTTCAAGTGGAAGGATAGCGTTCTGGAGGATGTTAAGCGCGGAAATTCTCTTGGTGGTCAGACTACACGACGTGGTATTCTTGTAAGCATTTTCAAAAATGTTAGGAGATAAAACTAATATACCAATGTAGGATTCTGTTCCAGAAGTTTGTGAGCTGATTGCAAAGCAGCTCAAGGGCATTCGAGAAAGTGGAGCAGTCCTAAACTCATTATCAGTCCGGGGGATTATGGTTGGTATAATTCAGAAGCACGCACCTCAACTTTTTGACCAGCTCTTAGCCGATGGCACCAGATTTCGCTGCTCGGAGTCATTTGTTCGGAAATACCTCGTAAATGAGCTGGACTGGAGCTTTCGTACAACAACTCGTGCAGCTCAAAAGCTTCCTGAAAATGTTGAGGAAATATTGACGGAGGCCGCACTACGAGAAGCACACCTCATCCGTAAATATGACATCCCTGCAGCACTGCGAGTTAACACAGACCAAACACAAACTGTCTACCAACAGGGAACGAATACGACCTGGAATAAAAAGGGCGATCGTCAGGTTCCAGCAGTGGGCATTGATGAAAAGCGAGCCTTTACCTTGGTTCCCTCAATCTCTGCTAGCGGTGAACTTCTCCCATTCCAAGCTATCTACCACGGAGCTACACCTGCTTCATGCCCAGATCGTAAATCACCATTCTACACAGAAGCCGAACAACTAGGGTTCCGGCTTGAGCCTTCCAAAAGTGACACGTACTGGTCTACTATGGCAATGATGAAGTCTCTCGTGGACGACGTCATTGCTCCCTACTTCGAGTGTAAAAAGAACGAGCTGGGAATTGAAGATCCGGACAACCAATATTCAATCTGGAAGATTGACTGCTGGTCAGTTCATAAATCCAAGGAATTTCTCTCATGGATGAGAACGACTCACCCCAAAATTCTCGTCATCTTTGTACCCGGAAACTGCACCTGTATCTTTCAGCCCCTCGATGTTGGAATCCAGCGTGTCCTGAAGCAATCAATTAAACGTTCTGCGCACAGTGACATAGTGGAGGAGGTGACTGCGCAGCTCGCTAACCCAGATGTGAAGGAGGTCCGTCTTGATGTCACAATCAAAACCCTCCGGAACCGTTCGCTTGGATGGCTAGTGAAGGCATACCACGATATTAATAATCCCGAATTAATTAAAAAGGTAAGAGATCTCGTACCCTGCAGAGCTAAACTCTAACAATATCTAGGCATTCCAATTGTGCCGCTCTGCAGACTACAACCTTTCCCATGAGTCCCTGACAAAGTCGTCAACATTACGTGCATTGGCTACACTGAAAACAACTCACCCTTTGCTATACGAAAAGCTCGAATCCGATGATACAGCTCCCGATCCTGTTACCAAGCACCGCAAAAAGGCAAATGTACCTCCAAAAGTCTCTAGCTCAAAGGAGAAAGACAATCTACCTGTAGAAGGGACTGAAGAGGCGGCAGAACCCCCATTCACAGATACAGGATATTTTGATGATTCATGTGATGTACCTCTTGGGGCGGTCATCGAGCATGTTTTATCAGAGGGAAAGGACACAATGTCTGGAGTGTTTGAACAAGAAGATGGCTGTCTTGTGCGACTTGCTGAGGCTGAAGACCCAGACGCGGAGGTTCCAGAAGTAACGGAAGTGGAAGAGAAGAAAGAGGAGCTTGGATGTGGTAGACGTGCCCGCACATTAACATCGAGACTTCATAGCAAAGACTGGGAGTGGACCAATGATGGGGATGTTTCCGATGATGAAGGGAAGAAGAAGCGTAGGAAGAAAACAGCCAAACAGTGAACATTTGGTCATGGCATGACAGCGGGGAAGCGCGGTTACGTATGTAATTTTAGCGCCGTGGCATTACGCCAAATATGTAGTTCCCACTTGAATGTTATGTGTTACGATTCTCAAAAAAGTCAAGTTCCCGGGACCGGCGTTACGGTTACGGGAACTACTGGTCGTAATTATACAGTATATTTGCTTGGTCTACCGGGACATCTATCCGGACACTGCACGTTCTTGATGCTGCTGGTCTTTCTGTCTTGCACCCTACAATCATGAAGACCATTGATGTTGTTGCTGAGCAGTCTGTCAATCTTTCCCGTGCACTTTCCTTTAACCCACATGTCTTCACGTATGATAACATGGACTTCTCTGGCTCCATACACATTGAACAGAGCAAGGAAGCAATGAGCAAGGTTAGATCAGGCTGCTTTTGCCTTCTCTACCATGCCCATGGGGTAAAGGATCGTAATCATATGCTTCTTGAGCCAATAATAAGTAATTCCAATGCAACTCTCAGACATTCATCCTACTCACATCCAACTATCATCCTACCACTACCAGTCACAAATCAATGTGATCCACATCTTGACTCAACAACATAAACTATTCCAACACCTTCATTCCCACCCAGAAATCCAGCACAAACCACGTTGCCAACTACCATCAAATACCAAGACGCAGTTCCATGCTCTTCGTGTGACTACCACAGAAGAGAAAACTGTTCAGGGTAATCTTGACAACCATGACAACTTTTATATTCGCCAGATGCACCGAGACCCTATGGATCCAGAATTATCCAAGTGGGCAGTTCCGTCATATAATGACCAACTCACCAACGCACATATTTGTGGTTGCATTATTGCTTGTCAAGGCAACATCACACTATGGCAGTCATGATATTCCTGGGAGTCTTGCTTATTTCTTTGCACTTTTGGATAAGAAATGGTTGGCTGGCAAAAAACCAGATTATCATGCACTCTCCACTGCACTGCTACAGATCCTCGAAGGAGCACTTCTTGCTGCATGGAAAAAAGAGTGCGGTCACCCTTCTTTGGACATATTTGCTGCATTGAATCCTCAGCCCACCAAGTTGAAGGAGATTGCAGTTCAGATTATTCACAAATACTGCACGCCAATGTTGAAACAATGTAAAGAGGGCTCCATTCATCCATTTGTCCCAGCAAAAAAAGCCGATACGTTGAATCCCTCTACCAGCTCATCATCATCAACCTCCATGCCTCAGTCCAAGAAAAAGTCCAAGTCAAAATCAAAATCCACCTTGGAGTCTGAACCATCTGAACCTGATGATGTCTGTCACTGCAACTTTTGCTTGCTACTCTGTGATCTTCTGGTGGTTGCCGAAGTAACTGTTGCAATTCCTCGTGGTGATTTTGGTAGAATCGGGGACCTACTTCCTGACCTTGCAGCAATGTTTCGCAGTGTTGGATCTAACAAGTACGCTGTGGAAATCGTAACTCTCCTGTACAACTTGAAGTATATTTGGTCTCCAGAATTTGCGTCTATGCTTCTTTTCTGTTGATATTTGCAATTACTGACTTTTGGTTCAGAGATATTATGCGTGATAATCACCTTGTAAATCCTTTGGGCCTGCCAGATCACTTCATGGCTATTGACATGAATATAGAGCACCACATTGGCTATGTGAAGGTATGTGACTCGGAGTTAAAACAAATTTTCACTCAGTTTCGCATTAAAGGCTCTATTTTCCACAAAAGGACTCTATGCTGACTGGGAGCACCTTGGGAGTGTCTCCGCGGGTGTAGTTCATATTCAGGCTTGTAAGAAGAAAGTTGGCAAGATGATGGACACCTCATATCAAAAGGAAGGCCACACCAATGTTGATACTGACAGTGTTGCATGGGAAGTTGCAAGATCCATTGAACAGCATGGATTACTCAATTACAATGTAGAGTGGCAAACAAGCAAAGGCAGGAACTGTGGGGGAATGACATTCCTGGGATGGACAGCAAGATGCCTGAGGATGAAGATGAACTGCCTCCAATGCAATGGGG
Source organism: Gymnopus androsaceus JB14 (assembly GCA_009733575.1). Taxonomy (NCBI): domain Eukaryota; kingdom Fungi; phylum Basidiomycota; class Agaricomycetes; order Agaricales; family Omphalotaceae; genus Gymnopus; species Gymnopus androsaceus. Next base: position 57,785 of record ML769621.1, read on the forward strand.
AATGGGAGAGGAGCAAGAATGAATTCGAGTATTTTCTTATGTTTGTAAACCTCACATGAATATCCGTTCCAAATTGCAGGCTGAACGGACAGAACACTTTTATTACTGTAATACTTGCATAGAAAGTAGTCTATCTATTTACGTGGACATTTAGCACTAGGTTTATTATTACGAAATTTTACCGGAAATTCAGAATCAAACCGTTTGATCACCGTGAACACTTTCGACACCCATAATTCTGCAAAATCACCACCTACACGTTCATGGATGATTGGTAGAATGTCAAGCGGAGATGTCAGGTTGATTGGATGCACCTTGCAGATGGCCAAGATGCTGTCATCTCTAAGGATGAGGTATTCGGGCCAAAAATCCCGCAAGGGGTCTTCAAGATGTTCCCGGTGGTGCCATCGCAGCAATCGCTCCACTAAGGCCTTCTGATGTTTGGGTTTACATTTCTTGTGAGCGTGCGGGTTCATTTCATCATACTCATCATCCTTCTCTTCCTCTTCTGTGTCCTCCCCACACTCGGAATCACTATCGTTCACCTTCCGCTTGAGATCCTGCAGTGTACTTCCATCCCAAATCTGTCCCGGAAGATGCGCCTGAAGGGAAAATGGCTCTGGGATATCTGCATGAGCACTTCCATTGCAGCAGTAAGCATCGTAATCGAGACCTATAAATTACTTGAGAAAACAAATAAATGCATGATATGTATAAACTCACAAGTAGATGAATTATTGTTGAAATAACTTGCTCGATATTGTCGTAAGCAGGGAGTGAGTACACTTTCGATGCCAGAACGAGAAAGGCATTCACGCTTCTTTGAACCTTGCTTCAAAATCATATGCAGGCGGTCTGGATCATTGGAAGATAGAAGCTCCTCTTCATCAAACTCTTCAAGTTTGACATCATTCACCCATGGCTCATACAAGATGAGATGTAGACCACCCTTTCCATTGCGATCTCCTTGACCCTTTCATTGCTTGTCCTCACTTGGTTCAACAATACCAACGTTGGCAGTTATCCGAACATCTGGATGGTCAATACCCTATGTCCTAGGTTAATTCAATGTATATAGCAGCCATACAGCAACATACCGTTGATTCCCCAGAAGTTGCACAAAGTATGCGGCAAGAACCATCTTCCTTTGTGAACTCCGAGTGCGTTATCTCCAGATATGTAGGCGACATCATGCTATATTAGTGACAAGCAAAGTTGGTTCCCCGAAATTGCGGAGCGGTGTTCTGATTAAGGAATTTAGCAATGTTACGAGCAAGAGTAGAATTCTTGAAGAAAATAAGAGTCCGAGGTTGGTCTTGTGAAGTGCTGGTTGGCAGGAGGGGTTTCAAGAAGCAACAATAATTCTCCATGTTTGCAAAGCTGCCTTTCACGCAGTGTCGAGCATAAACAATATCAGGGTGATTGATGCAGAGTTTCAAGAGTGAATAATCTAGTCCTAACAATGAATCTTCAATAGTCTTTTGAACATGTGGAGGACAGGTAGCTGTGAATGCATGATATCGAACACTAGGAGGTAATCGCATCTTGAATTCTAACAGGCGTCCCCAGCAAGGCCGGAATGGTGCAATACCAAATCGTTCCATACCAGTGTAATGGATAAAATGAGCTTCATCAACATTTACATGTGCGATGCGCTGACAAAAGGGGTACTCATGAATAAGAAAGGCCATCTGACTATAGTGTCCAGAGTTCAACTTGAAGAGTTGTTCAGCGGTAATGATAAGATGTCGGGCAGTACCAATCTGTGATGCATTCTTCTGGCTGTTATGGACATTCTCCTGTAATGGTGTCGGTTTACGGTTGGAATAGCAGCAAAAAAAGCTTACTCTCCACCAATCCTTTATCTTTGGGGTGTCATGCTTAATTGAAACAGTTCAAATCTGATATTTCTTGAGAAAGGCTTCTTCCTGCAAGTTGTTAGCACCTCATATTGGAAATAGATAGTGCAGAAACACACCTGAGTAACCTGAAACCTATTCAAAGGTGAAATCGTGATGAAAACCCTTTTCAAATTAGATTTCTCCAGCAACATCAACAATGCCATCACATGTGTCTTCCCAAACCCTGTTGCTGCAATAACCAATGAATTCCGTTGAATTGAGGCAAGTGCACCCTTCAGTTGATTGTCCTTCTGGACTTCTTTGCCCTTGGTAGAGTAGTACACAAGAATGCAAAGCCTGAATGCAACAATCTGGTCCGTTTCATTGCAAGAAAGGATATAACCTAGAGGAGCCCTGGCTCCAGCCTTCGACTGCTGTAATACCAAGAATTTTGTTTGAAGTGTGTCGAGAGAGTTGTCCCTGACGAGATCAAGCTCTTTGGAGTGTCAAAGGGTATATTGAGCCCATCAGTGCGTCGACATGTCGAGGACGTGAACAAAGAAGTAAACGGAGTTTATTATCAGTAGCTGGACCGATCGACCCGAGCGTATCTAGTGGGCCAATCCTAATTTAGCTAATCTATAAAAATATATCGGGAAATAAAAAGTCTGTGCCAAAATTTGCCTCTGCTTTTCAGGCCCCTCTAGCAAGGATTCTTGTGTAACAAAAATCTCCTAGAGGGGTCGGATTCAGGCCTACGATATGGCATTTCACTGAGGTAACAGTCTGTAAGTAAAAATCTGGTTACTTTTTCGCAGCCCAAGTATTCAATTTCCAAGTTCTCAGGCTTACTCTCACATCAAAAGGTACTCCTTACGCTGTGAACTTACTCAATTTTTGTGAAAGTACTGTAAAGCTTGTATTCTACTGCCATATAAGTATCAATGGATCTCACTTTTTAATTAGGCTTGCAACCTATCTTTCACTGTTATTTGAGTGTTATTGAAGGTTAGGATTTTCGGCAAATTTTTGGTGTCTCGGCATGGGTGCTAAGTACGTGGTCCAAGGTCTCTGGCATCTATCTGCATTCGCACTGTGACTCAAAAACAGCTCAAAATTATTCCATGGGCACACATTTAGGAAATGCACTCGAACTCCAATGAAATTAATATGGTAAGTTTGTACAGCGCGATGCGCGACACTTGCGCAACACGCCGACACGCAATTGAACTCTTGTACTAATTTTGTACTAATGAAGTGACCAGATATCCCTCATTCCGGAGATTACCTCTGAAAATGGACTTTTATCTGATTTTAGAGTAGGAATTAATTGTAAAAATGCCCCCATAGAGTAGACAGACAGAGTAGGACGTACGGTAAATGGAGTACGCTCCATCAAAGTAACAGGCAGAATATTCCGTGAAATCTACCGTCATACGCATCTCTCGACATTTTGGTTCTTTCAATCTCTGTGGCTCAGCTTATCTTTGTCCAACGCTCTCAAGTTTCAACCTACTTGCAATTACTCAGTGCTCTCAAAAACTTTGGATCTGCTTTGGATTATCCGAGTCCAACAAAGTCCCTCAGTGCTCAGAATTGCTTGATGTAACTGTGTTCTAAACACCATGTCTGTTCATTGGTTTTACATGGAAATTGTTGCGCGCTACTGTCTTTTTGTCCACGCAGCATGGCTGTTGTACTTTCCTACAATTCACCCATTTTTATAAACCCCAGTATCAGGATATGAAATTCTCGCTATGCCCAGGCAATTCCGAGGCCGATATTAATGCAAATGCATCTGATTCCAAGAAAGCCGCATTTTTCTTTTGTTCTTGGAAACAGAAATTATAACTACTGTATGATGTATGCCAGCTTGTCAAGTCAATCATTCTTCTTCCTCTTCATTTGCTCTTTATCAGTTGTTTCTGTGTTTGGATACACACTTCACCTCCTTCGACTGCTGGAGACGCCACTCAAATGCAGGAAGAAGATAGGAGTCCAGATGTATACAAATCCTTAGCGCCGCTAATGCAGCAATCCCCGACAGGCCTGAGCCCTCAAATCGCGCAAAGAAAAACATCAGTATACAGCAGTATATTGATAATAGAGTGTATTAGCCATGTCTTGTAAAGTAGTCTTATTTGATGGAAAACCAAGACAGATAAAATGGATTACTGTGCATCTGAAGGGGGTTTGTCTCCAAAGAGCTACCAAAAATGCATGCAAAGTGAGCAGTTGTACAATGGAGACTGCATGCCATCTCTTCTACCCAAGTAGCATCTTTCAAGTACTCCGGGAGTTCGCCTCAATACATATGGTTGTTGAGCACCAATTTAGGGAGACTGTCCTTGGAAAGAGCAGTTTAATAGGAGGCACACAGGCATAAAGCAACATCACCACATTCTTCATCTGTGGCAACAATTTCTTTGGGCTCTAACAGTGCTAGACCATCCAATGAATGATGGATGTAAGTGAAACATGTGCACAGGGTATACACATGTATTCATTAGTCACATGGAGGTTTTCTAAGTAGTGCAAGGTATCAAGTGGATAAAGCGAACCTGTTCTTCTGCACCACATGAAGCACAAATGGACAAAGGGACATACTGTATGACCTCTTGGTAAGTGTGCAGGCAGTCCATAATCATGGTTTGTGGTATTAATGATTTGAGGCCAAGTTTATGACAGTATTTTTCTTCAGAAAAAGAGGCCGGATGAGTGTGTATCCTACTTTATGTACACAGTGGTTTGTGCAGCTAAAACCTACTTAAATGCAGTTAAAGCCTTGTACTTTATATGCTTACTTTGGGTCAACTATGAGTTGTTGACATACTTAGAATTACACTTGGGTGTACTGGCAGGTGTGTGGCTCGGGTGACCCGTCGGGTTATGGTAATCACATTGCGGAGCTCAGCTCTAGCAAAATTTTGAGCCAAGGATGATGCAATTTGGTTAAGAATTGACTGAGTTATAGACAAAACCAGTTTTGTGCATTTGTGACAGCCCCCTGGTCACAGGTAGACCCGGGTTGATGTCTGAGCCCTTTCCGGGTCCAGAAGTCGGGTTTTTGTGTGAACTTAGCTCTAGAACATTTAGTTCTTTATGTAATCTCACCAAACTTGTTTTGCTCATAACTCAGTCAGTTCTCAACTGATTTACATCATCCTGAGCTCAGAATTTTCCGAAAATTGAGCTCTACATCATGATTACCAAAAGACCCGGCTAAAACCCGAGCCACACACTATTAATAATAATAATAATAATAATAATAATAACAGTACTGCTGATACCCGGTGAGTACCGGCAAGGGGGTTCAAAGAATTTAGTGCCCGACCAGGCCTAGGTTAGTTAGTCCAGCCCCCCAGCCCAAAAAAAATAAATTTTGACACCCTAAAGATTGACCTATTTTGACCACTTTTGGCAGGCTAGAAACTTAGAAAATGTATATATCTTACACTACCTGTAAATAAATAGCATCCATTGTATAAATTACAGCCTTCCTACGCCTCCTGGCTCTCATGTACTTACTTACTTGCTTTGGCTGGTCAAAGCAGGACATATGAGGAGTATCACTGTATTAGTGTTTCAGAAGGAAAAATGGGATTTGTTATGGCTTATGGATGCTAAAAAAAGCTCAAATTGAAGGTACAGAGTCAGAAGGTGTCTTCTGACTCTGTAGAGAGCAATTTATGATGAAATCTTATCTTGATATACCATACATGGGCATGGGAATGCTTACATAGTTAGTTATTCCGCCAGTGAAGCTCAAGAGAGAAAAAATGATGTCTGGTCATTTTTTAAAAATTTTACACCCCCTTGAGTACCAGTGAATCTTATTAGATTTTTTAAAAGATCAACTGATACTCATTAATGACTGACTGATTTCAGTGATGCCACATGTGCTTATTACTTAGACAATTGACCACCCTATTGCAAGGTCCCACAAGGGAGCAGCCAGGAGCCATTTCAATTGATAGTCATTGAAGTGGAAAACGGGGCCGTACATAGCCGGTCCAAACAGGCCTCAAATGAGTGAGCTCAACCCATAAAGAAGGAAGGACACTGCATAATAACACTGCATAAGTAGTATCAGAAGTACCTTAGTAAAACTCAGAAGTACTCAGAAGTACCTCAAGACAGATTCAAATGTACACACCAAGTACACAAGAGGAGCAATGATTACAATCACGTGTACACATGAAGTACAAAATATGTGCTAAAAGTAGGTCCATTAAGCAGAAACAGCCATTTTTGACCAAGATGTACACTAAATGATGAAAAATGCTTTCATACAAGTTGTTTTTTGTTAATCTCAGCTTCTTTTCTTCCTAAATGTTTTTGTTCATTGCCAGTACCTAGAAGTGGCAGTCTGAGAGCTGAATGTGAATTATAGTGTGCAAAAGCTTCAGTGATGGCATTGAGGAGAGAATATGGGTGACCCTGGCCTTCTAAGGTTGCAAAAATGAGGTCACACACATTGTAAAGGGGTGTTCATTGATTGTATGGTAATTTTCACTGAAATACAGTTGGATAAGCACTGGTGATGCCAAACTATACAATGAGCTGAATTGTTGTTGCTCAAAAATGTGAAGAGGTCAACTGATTCAATATAGCCTTTGCCACAAAGGGATTTGACATGATAAAGTACAGCTCCTTGATTCATCAGCAAAAATGGTCTGTGCCTTCAATGATGTGAGGATACCTAAGGACTACCTAGGTCTCCTAGGACACCCAGAACACCCAGGACACCTAGGTCTCCCAGGCTTTCATAAGTCCACCCCCTTATTCCTGGGCTTCTTGAAGGAGTCCTGAGGAAGCCTTAGGAAGCCTGAGGAAGCCTGAGGAAGCCTTAGGAAGCCTGAGGAAGCCTGAGGAAGCCTGAGGAAGCCTTAGGAAGCCCGAGGAAGCCTGAGGAAGCCTGAGGAAGCCTGAGGAAGCCTTAGGAAGCCCGAGGAAGCCTGAGGAAGCCTGAGGAAGCCTGAGGAAGCCTTAGGAAGCCTGAGGAAGCCTTAGAAAGCCTGAGGAAGCCTTAGGAAGCCTGACAAAGCCTGAGGAAGCCTGGGAAGCCTGAGACAACTTGAGGTAAACTAGGGATACTTCTGCTGAGTAATACAACCCAAAAAATAATTCTCATACTTTATTATTCAGCTGTATTTTTTTGCTCAATTTCCACATTTATATTACTTAAACCTTATTATCTTATTAAACTCATGGATTTTTGACTTATTTCAAAGTGAACTTATTTTTTTTGAGAATCATTAATGTTTTACTGGCCTTAGCTTATGACTCGGAACACCTCACTTGAGTATTTTTAACTCAAGTTCAAGTAGACTAACATATTTATCAAGTTAACTGTTACTTCATGATGAATCTGATTTGACCCCATCAACAGACTTTTAATTGTACACAGTCTACAAGTGCCCACGCAGTTTGGCGCTTATTTGGGCGCTTATTTTACGCAATTATATGTAGATAAATTCCAATAATTGGAGTGTCTACTGTTCTTTGAATGATATTTATACACATTATAATTCAATGGACTAGTTTATTGAAGTTATTTAGCTTGTAGTCCTAGTTCTAGATAAATCTCAGGCTGTCCCAGGCTTCTCCAGGCTGCCCCAGGTTCAGGTTGTACTCAGGTTGTGCTCAGGTTGTGCTCATGCTGCAAGGAGGCTCCCTCTGGTGATATCAGGATCTGGGCATATTCCTAGGTGGCCTAAGTCACCCAGGTTGCCCAGGTTGCCCAGGTCATATTAGTCCAACCTATAGGCTATCCCAGGCCCAGACCATTTTTGCTGATGTTAGAGATTACTTTGGCAGGGAGCAACAAAAGCATTAGTTGTAAATCAGCTGGGTTACATGCACTGAATGCTTGCTTTAATGTAGAGACAAAATTGGTTTTGACATATGGAAGGGCCAAACATTCACTGCAAACTTCAACATGTGGAAAACACTTTATAACAGCACAATAAATGACTGGGCTCAAGGTTGTGAAGTAGCGCAAGCACATAGCTTGATAAGTCCCAGGTGTGTTTTCCACAGGAATCTCAATGGCTCTAAACATCTCTAGAACAGACTCAACCAGGAGCAATTTGTTGGGTTGTCCTGGGACAACACATTGCAAATCAGTCATTTTCAGAGATTGTAATTGGGAGTGACACAAATCTTTGTACTTGGGCAAAGCCCATGTAGGTGATGATGAGAGATAAGATATATACTCGCTATGTACGTAAGTGACCGGACTTAGCATATGCTTGGCCGGCGCGGTATGTCTGGTCACTTACGTACATAGCGAGTAGACATCATCCAGAGAGAGGGACATATTGAAAAGTGTAATGGTCAAATTCCAAAGGCAAAGCATTGGTACCCAACATCTTTCCATCAAGGAGAAAAGTGGAAGCAAAAAAACAAATCAAAGGGTGTAAGAACGTGGCATAACGTGGACTGTGAGAAAGATTTGCCTAAAGTACAGGTTTCGGTGGGATTTTTTCCGATCATTGTTGACAGAACCCTCCCTTCCCTTTGGTCAGTGTTGGGAACCTACATTCACTTTTGCTTGGAGTAAGAACTACTTACTACATAACTTTCTTCACTTAATCAGAACTTATTTGGCATTGCTCACCATCCATCAAGCAATCACCTACCGCAAATGGTTCTTTTTATGTACACCCATTTACCTTGTTCAATTGAGCTAGCAGGATGGTTGTCCCGGGATGTCTATGGTCCAGTGAAAATGTTGACAACAGGGATGCTTTTACCATGATATACAGTAAGTGACATTTGTCATCTTGCTCCTCCTTTCCACTGTCATCCAACAATCTTCCGTAGCATTTTTTGTACCATCTTGCAAATGCACTGACTCCTCTCCTTGCACCCAGATCTGTGATTGGCTAGAATCATCAACATTATAGCTGTCTGTGTCCCCGCTGCGGTGTGCCCATGTTTGCATTTGCTCTCCATGGCTCTGGAAACCACACGGGTATGTACAGCACAGGTATGTACATGGTTTTGTGTTTCCTGACAGCCTTCAGGGTGCAGGAGATATCATATAATCCAGCCTCTCAAGCTTCTTGATTTTTAGAACCAGCGGTGATGAGTTAGATTTGTGCTGGGTATGAAATCCAACCAAACAACAATCACCCCAATCAGATTCAATCCAAAAGGTTTAATTTAATGCGAGGAAGAAGGTTGTCGAAGGTCCCCTAGACTACTAATTGATTCAAAGAGAAAAGCACTTGACAGTTGGCACAGACAGTGTGAGATGAACAAGGTTTATATTTGGAGGGAGGTTTTGAAAAGCCAACTAATGTACGACGACGCGCTGAAACACCAAACCCCAGGTCAAGTATGACGGCTCAACAAACAACTTTGCATATCTGCAATGAAATACCAATGCCCGGGTCAAGTATGCCAACTCAACAAACAACTTTGCGTATCTCGGGAGCCTTTACGTCACCGCACAATGATACTCCAACTCTCAGGTAATCCTACGAGTTACCCAACAAGGTTATACGACTGCCGCGCAAGTCATTCGAGTAGGTGTTTTCACCAGAGGCTCTAGCCTTATTAAAATAGAGCCCGACAACTTGTCACAGGTGTATTTTAATATTTGTGACAGCTATATAGAGCCTACAGTACTGACAGGGGAACCCTAACCATAGTATGATAAAATGGGGCCATATCTCGGGAACTAGGGGCCGTGGGAAAAAAACAGAAACGGCTACACCCCGTTATTTGCGGCCCTCTTTCCGATGGTGGTATCCATTTGACCCTAACCCTAAAAGTGAGTTATGCCAAAAAAGGAAATTTTTGCACTGTTTTGGTCAGGTCTCGTTAGGGTAAGCACAAAGTGTTTACCCTAACATAGAGACCTGATCAAAACAGTGCCAAACAAACAGTGCACATAGGTTAGGGTTAGGGTGGTTAGGGTTTAGGGGTTGAGGATAAAAATGGGGGTGTGGGGGCTTGCCCCCACTGTTATAATATTAGTCACCATTAGGGTTAGGATCTGAGGTAGGGTTAGGGCTGGGTGCAGGTGACCTGTATGAGCATGAGAAAAATGTCCTTTTTCTCCCATGGGCTCTCGTTCTCTCTGTATAGATATTACAACTTTGGTGCTGACAAGTTGTCACTGGTATTAAAATACACCTCTGAGAACTTGTTGGGGTTTATTTCAATACTGCTAATGAACCAGCCGGTGTTTTTAACACACTCAGTGAAGAGCGGGCAAGGGGTAGAATCTGTTGGTAAAGCTAGGTAACACCCCCAGAAGCTTCCTCCCTAAAACTAGACCAAGCCAACACTTGGGTCCAAGACCTTCCTAATCAACAATGGGCTTGTCAAGGTGTGCACGTTAGACTCCACCTGTGGTCCTAAGACTGATGTGACCTCTCTTTGAGCTAATTGCGGAAGCAATGCCTCGTTAAGACTTTGATCCCTTGGGTATATCCTTTGATGACCTAGCCTAGTATAACTGGTATGTGGGCTTGTTTATCTGCCTTGGTCAGCAACTTGTTATCCAACAAGCTTGCCTCACTACACCATACCGCGCATAGGACTTTGATCGAGGCGCATTCACAAAGTTAAGTATGGTACCATTGCGTGTACTGTTACTCTGCAACCTCTTGGGTAGAATAGGTCCTTGGTGGATTTTAACTATCAGCTTGGGCTCACTATAGTTCTCTTATTGACCGTGTTTTGTTGCTAACAGAACCTAGGATTATTGGTTCTGCACAGTTCTAGCCTTAGCCAAAAAATTGGTGTATCAGCAGTGGCAACATGGACACACAAGCACAGAGTACTGGGGCTGATGGGACTTACTCAATAATCATTATCATTTGGAGCAACCCACCCGTAAACAGCAGTCAAACCGACCCAGAATTGTTGGTGAGACACCCGGAGATGCCTCCAAGATATGCCGAGTATTGATAGGTAGCACCCAATATGAATGGTGAAACATGGGGGCACTTTGATAGACCCTTCAAGCGAAGCTGCTCCTGTTTCCCCTGGACCAGTGCATGTGTTAACTGCTCCCAATGATCCTGCAACAATGGGAAAGCATTGTGTTTGCCAATTATCCCTAGATAGAGGCAAGCTGTCTGTAGGTATGACTACATGATAGTTGGCCATTTTGGTGAAAGTCTTGGTCGGCTCGGAGAAACAACTGTCAACAGGATTCCATCAGCGAAAACTGTTTTAGGCCCAGGAGGATCTAAGGTCACCCAGTCCTCTTAGGCAACCTGAGGCATCCTAGTTGGCCCAGGAAAAAGGGTAAAACTTTGGACACCTCAGGTATCCTAGTCATCCTAGGTGTCCTGGGATATCCTGGGATGTCCTGTGGCATCCTGAGGGTCTCCTGTGGCATCCTGGGGCATCCTAGGATAAAAGTTCTATCCCAGGATGCCTCAGGATGCCCCAGGACATTCCAGGATATCCCAGGACACCTAGGATGACTAGGATACCTGAGGTGCCCAAAGTTTTGCCCTTTTTCCTGGGCCAACTAGGATGCCTCAGGTTGCCTAAGAGGACTAAGTGACCTTAGATCCTCCTGGGCCCAAAACAGTTTTTTCTGATGTCACAAATTCACTTTAAGTGAATTGGCCCAGACTAATAGGCTTTATTCTCTCAATTGCTGATTCACTTTTCACTTCTGGGTCACCAAAGTTCCTATGCTTGTAGCTATGCTACAATCCAATCTATCAACCACCTCATGATAATCAATAAACCACTGTTCAGCAACTCTGGAGATGATTATGATTTTTCTACATTCTATTTCTCTGTATGTAAACCAAAATTCTGTTGGGATACATTGGTGTGTCATCACTTGAGAAAGGCAGAGTCAAAGGATATATTCCGTTTGAGCCTCATAGTGGGAGTAGGGAGGCAAACGGATGGGGGATTGAAGTACTACAAACAGGCTTATATACAGTAAATCAATATTTCCAATCAGAAGCCATGGCGAGCAATGGCACTCAGCAAAATCAAATCCAACAAATTCTTTATTAGCTTTGCCTTCTTAATTGTAACAGACATACTTACAATATAAACCACAATGCCAAGAATTTCACAGTGCTCTGAGTGTAACGGCCTCCCTATCCTGATATCTCCTATGAGGGAGACCCGCCTGTCTGAGTTGGTGTCATGAATACATGCAGTGGTTTGGTGAAACATTATAGAGTACTATGATTGTTTGGGATATGCTGGGACTGGGATATGCTGAATTTTGGAAATCACTCAATTTACACTGTTCCCATTTTTGAGTGCCCACCAGGATTATTTTACAAGTTCTTTAGATAGTATTTATCAATCCTAGATACTTTTCAAGACTGATATTTGAGGTAGGGATCCGCACCGTAACCATAAGTTACGGTTTACGGTATGGTTATACGGGTACCCGTAACCGTACCGTAAAGGGTATGCTCAGACACTTTTTACAGCTGTATTTATACAGTTGCTATACAGGTACCCTGTACAGCAAGAATTCGGCAAGCAGCTATATGTCGGTGGGTCCCAAAATGCTCAAATTAATGGTATTTGCATAATTGATATCAGCCGGGACTCTGTAGCTTGAGATCTAACGTGCCGTATACTGTATTTTTACGATATACGGGTGCCAGAAGCCGTACCGTATACCGTACCGTAAAGAAGAAATTTTGCAAATTTTACGGCCGTTTTTATACGGCCATAACCGTATACGGTACGGTGCGGATCCCTAATTTGAGGTTAGGAAGTATAGTAAATGCAACATTGAAATCATACCCCATCCAAGTTTAAGGAACACTATATATATGAATAGCAAATGTTGAGCTGTGCTGCTCCAGAACATATAATGGTAAGATCTTAAGTCCAAATTTTCCAAGGAAAATGTGAAGAATAGTGTATTGCGCAAACGAAAGACTCATTGTTCGCCTCTAAGGTTTTTGGCACGCATCAAAAATCAGCATATCCTGGTTTTTGCTCGGGAGACAGCCGATGCGACGAGGAAATTCAAGAAAAATCTAATAATCTTATTCTGAGGGTTTTAAAGGTCTACGAATCAAATGGCCTACTCAGATTTTTCATGTCTTCACTGGTTGTCCCGTAACGTGGTGGTCAGCATATCCTGAACAACCATAGTATGAACAGTAATAGAGTCTTCCTATATATTAAGTCATACGACTGACACCGGGGTCCTGAGACTTCGGCTCATTACATTATTTCTAATAAAGCTAGTTCCATCAAAGTTTCGATCATCTTGAACTTGCGTTGGACACGGATGTGGAGAGAAGGCAAAGCATAAGCAGGCACGCAGAACAAGGTCGGCAGAGTGAACAGCGAAAGATAATCTGTTGTGAAGATCAAGTAGATAGGTATGCGGTACCTGATTTCATTTAGTGCTTGGCTGTGATTCCATTCGACCATAGCCCGACATGTAGCGGCGTTCATATATCTAAAATGACTAGTACAGAACGGGAAAAAGTCAATTTGAATGAAGCTGTCGAAAAAAAGCCTCGAGGTTATTCTACTGCTTTCTTAAAGGAGGACATGAAGCCTCCTCAATCTTTGAGCCAGGACAGCACTAGCTTGACTTCTAGCAAAGAGTCGCCTCACAACCAATATGAATCCTCTGACAAGCAAGCAAAGACCAGCAGATTTCCTAGACTCAGTCGGCCTGTGGTCATGATGCGACCGGAGTACGAAGTGGTAGTCATAGGGTCTGGATATGGTGGAGGTGTTGCTGCTAGCAGGATGGCAAGAGCTGGAAAGCGAGTCGCTATATTGGAGCTTGGAAAAGAGAGATGGCGTGCGTTACATCACTTTGAAGAAATTCAGATATAAACTATTAAACTTACGGATTTCTATCGCATAGCGGGGGAGTTTCCTGTTACCCCGGCGGACGTTGCACCGGAAGTGCATGTATCGGGGGATGTGAGAAACAACAGCCCCTTCAAGGATCTCGATGCCGGTAAACCAACGGGATTGTACCATTTAATGATTGGTGAAGGCCAAAATGCGTTTGTAGGAAACGGTAAAGTTTGAAATGTCAAAGAGGACCTGAAGGCTGTTGACCACTACTTGCAGGTCTTGGAGGGACGTCCCTCTTGAATGCAAATGTTTTTCTGGGATGTGATAGACGGACATTGCAATTGAACGCTTGGCCTGTTGAAATTCGGGAAGATCCGTCTACGCTTGATCCTTGTAAGTTCTCCGACTTTTCAGACTTGCTCATTCACTGGTTAGATAATTAACAGACTATGCCAAAGCTGCGGAAATGCTCCAACCATCTCCATATCCCTCTGACTATCCTTCATTGAAGAAACTCTCTGTGTTGGAAAAGCAAGCCAAAGCCCTCGGCCAAGGAGAGAATTTTTACCGTGTGCCTCAGACTACATTTTTCCATAACGGACTCAATAATGCCGGAGTCGAGATGAAAGCATCCACTGGCTCTGGTCAGGATTGTACTGGTGTCAATGACGGTTCCAAAAACTCCAGTCCTCATGAATTACATCCCAGACGCTTGGAATCATGGTGCCGAAATCTTCTGCGAATGCGAAGTTCGCTATATCCAGAGGGATCCAAAGGGAAATGGGTATATTATCTTCTACGCCTGGCATAGGGATGATAGAAAAATCTTCAAAGATTCGTTTTATAACGAGCTGATGTGGGTTCGCGCGGTGATTATATATCATCTTCTGCGCCATTATGGAAGAATTGACACTACTTACAGAAAGAGTTTTGCTTCCTCGGAGCAGGAGCACTAGGCACTACAGAAATTCTTCTTCGATCTCGAGCGCATGGATTAAAACTGTCCCGTACCATTGGGCAGAAAATGTCTGGAAATGGGGATATTTTGAGTTTTGGTAAGATATCCTTCTTGTGGATGACCATAAAACGTACCGATTTTATGTGCAGGTTGCAACACGGATGAGGATGTCAACGGAGTCGGACGTGAGGAGCCTCCGACTAAAAATCCCACTGGACCTACGATCACTGGCATTATCGACAACAGAGGGCCCGAAACCTCGCCCAATGTACTGGATGGATATGTTATTGAGGAGGGTGCGATCCCGGAGGCCCTTGCACCGCTCATCCATTCATTGATGGAGACCCAGCCACATGCTCAGCAGTACACAAGCATCGAACGTCTGCGTTATCTGTTCTCCGAGACAGAAACGAGATTCTTTGGCCCTTATGCGAAAGATAGTCCTATCAACCGCACTCAGACCTATCTCGTGATGTCTCACGATAGCAATGAAGCCATTCTATCGCTCAGGGACGATAAACCTCACTTACAGTTCCTTGGTGTAGGCCGAACGGAACACGTTAAGAAATTGAACGAAATCCTTGCGAAAGCTACTGTAGCAATTGGTGGAACACTCGTCAATTCACGTAAGAATATTAGGATATCTTCAACGTACTTTTGGGCTGATAGTATTCTTGGATAGCGTTCCATCAAGAGGAGGCTATCACCGTCCACCCTCTTGGAGGGGCTATCATGAGCTCTGATGGTACAGGTACCGGGGGAGCTACAAATCATCTGGGTCAATTATTTAATGGTGAAGGAGCGGAAGTGTACGAAGGCTTGATTTGTGTCGATGGTGCTGTGATTCCAACCGCACTAGGTAAATTCTTTCTCTTCGAAGTTGCTACAAAGGAGATTGATGGATCATCAGGTGTGAACCCGTTTGCGACCATTACCGCCTTGGCTGAACGTTCTGTCGATTACCTTGCACAAAGTCATAGCTATACCATCAGCTTAGTCAAGAACGGCGCGCTAGACTTATTTGGAAAGCCAGCAAAGTCCTTCGCGATGACTCCTGATATGATCGAGGCAAGCAATGCCTTATCCTCTACCCATACCAGTGGCATCAGATTCACCGAGATAATGGAGGGCCATATCTACATCGGAGATGATATCGATGAATTTACTGTAGCTGAGAATGCAGCGAAAGGATCATCCAGCTCAGCGAAGGTCTACCTGAGTATAGATGCCTACAGTGTGAAAAACTGTAAGTCGCCATCGATGTATGTCACTCGCAGCACTGACCGAATGCTAGTAATTGAGCGCGATGACCATCCCTCCCTTGCCACGGGAACCTTTTCATGTGGGGCTTTATCAAAGCATCCACTGCTGGTTCTGCAAAGCAAAGTCCAATTCTTCTCGGTGGATAACACCGTCTCCGATGCCACAAACCTTGCCTACAAGCTCACGCTGTTCAGTACAGAGGGCGAAACCTATCTTCTGAATGGATACAAGAAGATCGACTCGGAGATGTCGTTTTCCGTCTCCGATACGTGGAAGGCTATGACCACCTTGTATACGACGTTGAGCAAGCTGGATGGATCTCTCGTTGGAAAAGGAAAGCTATATGTCTCACGCCGAAACTTTTTTTCCGAAATGAAAAGCTTTGGGTCAACCGGCGGAGGTATCCTTCAAAGTGTTATTCCCATCGCAGGATTCTTGGGTCACTTTGCCAAAAACACAACAGAATATTTTCTGGGTCCTTTGAGGAAGCTTCAGTACCCCTCGGAAACCTCCAACGGCTATTTCGCAAAGACTCCACCTGCAGAGCAAATTAGCGTGACAGCAAAGGACGGTGTCAGTACCACAATGAAGATGTGGTTACCTCAGGGTGACACGCACAAATCAAAACGCCCTATTCTAATGATCCCGGGCTCTTCAGTCGATGACCAGGTTTTCTCCCTTCCAACGATCCCTGTCAATACCGTAGAGTTCTTCACATCGCGAGGTTATCAAGTCTACGTCTCCGTACCTCGTTATGGTCGGACTCCCGCAGCTGAACTTGGTTACACCGTCTTTGATGCAAGGCTGGATGTTCTTGCAGCTATGCAGTACGTGCGCGAGCATCACACACCCAAAATGTACGTTTTGTGCCATTGTCAAGGTGCGGTTGCTACGTCTATGGGTATACTAGACGGCACGATATTAGTTTCGTGGATCCAGGGTATGTCAGTGAGCCAAACGTTCTTCAAGCAGCAGTTTGGTGAGCTCAACGCCGTCAAGGCTCGTACCCAACTTCTTCCCACCATCTACGAAGTAAGCCAGAAAATTCACATTCGCAGATTATATACTGACAAGCTCCCAGGCCTTGGGAAGCCCTTGGTTCCCTACGTCCAGCACTCCCAATGAATCATCGGCCTTCCAAGTTCTCCTTGACCAAATCGTCCGCTTCTACCCCGTAGGCTCCAAAGCCGAGCTCTGCAACTCGACCGTCTGCCATCGAGGCTCACTATGCTACGGTCGCATGTGGAACCACGAGAATTTGACGCATGCAACACACGAGCACCTAGACGCCGTCTTTGGAGGCGTACATATGACGCTGCTCAGGCATCTGATGCGTATGGGTACTGCGCATGAGGCTATGGACAACGAATTCAACTCGCTTGTCACAGATGCCAACCTCGAACGTTTCAAAGGCTTGCCCATCTCGTTCATCAGCGGTGGTGATAATGTCGTGTACAGTCCCGAAAGCACGAGTATGAGCTATGATGTCTTGCGCGAGAATTTTGGGACCGAGCTGTATAGGAGGCACGTCGTGCAGGGTTACGGCCATTTGGATACCTGGATGGGAAAGAACACTGCAGTGGATGTGTATCCACTCGTGGCAGAACATGTGGAGTGGTGCGAGAGATTCTAAAGAGTATCCGCTCATGAACGAGAATGGAGGAATTGGGGAGAAGGAGTGACGACTGAGATAGTGATCGCAAGGTCCACCTAACATAGATAGAAAATCAGTATTGTATATCGTATAGAATGTTTTACTGATAAACTCACGTTGATCTTCTACACTCCTTGCTGGTATGCCAGCAATGAATTTATGTAAATGACTATCAGAATGTCTGAAAGCGGAGCCCCTAGAAAAAAAAAATAAGCGGAACTGGCGACTGCTTATTACCGAGAAAAAAAACGCACCACATAGGATCCGTATTGTCCATATTCTAGGTTCACCATCAGCACTGAGGCTTGATTCCAATCCGGCTTATTGCTCAGGTTCTCCGAGGAGAGTCAGAAGCAGTGTCGACACCCCGAGTGCGAACAGCGCGTTCTATTAGGTTCTAATGCATACTGTAATGGCGTTGAAGATTAAGTAAATCCAAATGGTAGCAACTACAATGAGAAGTAAAGAATATCGTAAGCAAACGGAACAAAAAAAGAATAAAGATGGAAGGAAAAAAGGCCAGGGCCGTTATAACGGCGTCGTGTAGGGTACATAGTCTATGGCCATCAAATGACTTTGGTATATCGCGAGGTACGGATAAGACAGAGCAAGAAAAGACGTTGACGAAGGCAGAAAAACAATGTGAATATTCACCCCTTAGAAAGAGGAAGTTGATGGAACTCCATTGGCTGCCTCGGTAAAGATACTGACTAGCCTTGACAGAAATTATAGTCAGCTTATCTGTCGACTGTTAGAAGAAAATGCATACCACTCAACGCTTGTGGAGGAAGACATCAGCGTCAGCCTCGAGATCCCTAGCGCGATAGGCAAGAAAGGTACGGTAAGTGCATTGTCGTTTGAAAGCGTGAACGAAGCGAGAAGGTAATGTCGGAGGGCGCGGAAGTTGAGTTGGAAGATAGCGTAGGAAATCGCTTGGTGATGAGGATAAGCCCATTATTTACACAGTGTTTCTGTGAGAAGGCTTTAGCAAGGGAATTTTAACCAAGGACAGAAGTAATAAAAGAAAGTAAATTCAGAGCCGTGTAACACGGGAAGATTTTGTTCTCAGAAGATGAGCTTCGAAGTCTAAGTATATGGCATCATGTTGGAAACAGAAAGGAAAGCGGAGGGCGATGAAAGTGAACATTCACCTGTTCGACGTTGTTGATCCCGAACCTGAATAAGACATTGTGTGTAGAAGCTAGAGTATAAAAGAGGTTCAGTTAAACTGGATTAGACAATCACAATGAAGAACGCACTATGGCCAATGCTACCATATGTCGAATGGTTTCAAGAATCGATTGGGAATTCCACAAGGATACCATTTTGCTATGTATCCTCAGAGACTATTCAACTTTAAAGGAGCAAAGTGGCATCGTAAACTGCAAACCAAGCTGCAAACAGTCGACTGAAAAAGGTAAGTCGTCGAGGCCGGAGAAGTACAGGATACGATTCTTCAATCCGATTCAAAAGAAAGTTGCTTACACGTGGGTAAGCGTCGATTCAGGGCAGGCTGATTCACTAGTAAGTCGCATTCCTTCTTTGAATCTTTCGCTACGAACGGCGACTTCTTTGCATCATTCAAGTTACTGCCAGCCTCTGCCAGCAAATATCTACAGGACCGTAAATGTGAATTCCTTCTTCTCAACCTCTGACTGCTTCCTCTACTGCACAACCCGCTTCCTCAAACCAAGACCTAGCACATATTCGACACAGGGCTAGCTAGCCGCTACACAATGCGGGCTCCGAGATGAGAATTGACATGGTATAGAAAAGTGTATGATCCTTTGATTTGAACTCTGTCAGTTCAAAATGTCAGAATGACTCGGAGTCAATGAGGTTTATTGAAAGTTTTGCCATTGATTGATCGCTGTTAGGATGAGGCTCATCATTGTCGTCGGGATCTGGGTGCAATCCTCTTTTGAAGGAGGTGAGAGAGAGATAAAGGTTAAATTCGGACAAGTATCTTGGAAAAATTAAGCAAAAAACAAACATGCCCATCTGTTCTTCTATGGCTGGATTGTAGGTGTTCAAACATTTTACAGGGTCTCTATTGGCCATATTACACAATCTGACACTGATATGACTGAAGGTAATTTTTATTTGAGCAAATATCAATGCTATTATTTCTCTACTCTGAAAAATGTGCTTGAAAGTGGGCACAGATGGAAGATTTGACAAATGTAACTTTACCAGACTGGAGTACTTGGTTTCCTGCACTAATTCCACATACTTCCTGGTAGCTGATATACAGTAAACTCCCATATCTCTGCACCACAAAGTGACAAACAGTGTTTTTTGTGAGGTGAATTCACAAAGAATGCAGAATAAAATTGTGCTATGATGTCATTGAGCCCAGATTTCATTGTAGTAAGGTTTTTACCATCTCTATACACCAATTCCAAGTGTCATATATGTGGGCCCCCACATTGTGTATGCAGGAACATGCAAAATCATCAATAATCACACTTTGTGTCTGTAGCAAGAGTAATTTCTCACACCATGCCACCATGTAAGTGAAACTATATTTTAAGACCTCTATCATCATGATCAGTAAAACATTTCATGAGAAACAATGCATAATTGCTTGTTCTATGCTGTTTCAGTGTAAGATCCTCAAAAATTACACACAAAAAATCATACTGTCAAGCTAATGAAGCCATATCATGTGGATATTCAATATCTGTAAATTGGAAATTCTGGAGAGTTGAAAGCACTATAAAATACTCACCAGCCCCTTGTTCTCATATCCCCATGTTCATGAGATATTGAGGTCACAAGTTCAAATTTCACATGTTTGGTTAATTTCTGGTACGACAGTACTCCATCAGTATGTGGAGCTGGGAGAGTCTATAAGAATGGGATCTATTGAATACTACTGCCACCAAGCTGCAAAAGGACAAGACCTCTTTCTATTTCACTTCGCAGGATTGAATAAATGGAGGCTGGAATTATTTTTGAAAAACAGTTTGTAAATAATAAAGTTTTCTGCCACAAATTTCCATTGAAAAACAATGAAAATGCCACCTGAAAAATAAATAGAAATAGACCATCTTTTCCATGGTCTTTTCCATGTGTAAAAGGTCTTGTAAGCTTTGTTCTTTCCCAATTGGAATCTTTGTTTTATTCCACCATCAACATGTGGTACCCAGTTACTGCCAGTTACTACCCCGCACTGATGGCACCAGATATTAGTCAGCAGAGCTGCAGGAAGAGCTTTGTCATCATTATGAGTGCTTAACTTCTTCTCAGCATGCTTGGGGGCTTAGTTCTGGGGCAGCACAGTGGCAGTATTTATGCTCTTCAATATGTGCAAAAGGTAAATTAAAATATTCTTTTCAAGTCTGTGTCTTTCCAAAGTGCCATGTAGTTTTGAGTAGTGCACTTTTATACATTTTTCTAGTATAATTAAGTGAAATTCCCCTTTGGAAAGCAAAACAAGCATGTTCTCATGGTAATCATTCAGTTGAAATGGCTCTCAGAATCTCAGGGCTCTATACCTAAGGGTAGAAGAATAAGTGTATGGTCCATTTCAGCTTGAATGTACTATATCTGAGGCTAGGGTACAGTTTTGGCAGCATATTAGCAACTTTAATTTGGCTTGGGCAAGCTGATTTTAAGTACTTACAACTGTCACAGGCAATATGTGATACTTATAAAATGACTCTCAGAGAACCAGGGATCTGTTTCTAAGATAAAACAAGGGAGAACACAAGGGGATTCACAGAATTCAGCATCCGACCAGGCTTAGATTAGTTAGTCCAGCCCCCCAGCCCAAAAAAAAAAAAAAATTGACACCCTAAAGATTGACCTATTTTTGTTGAATACAGCAACGATGGGGGGAAAAGTGAAACCAAAAGTGAATTTGCAATAGTCTCAGGTGGGTCTATATACTGTAGGTTAAACTAAGAGGTGGCACCTGTGCGACTGCAGAATGGCTGGATAAACCTTATTCCTCAACACTCCCACTTATCCAGACATGGAGCAGAAGAATATGCAGTAAAAAAGCAAATGGAAGAAGAAGAAATCAATGGAATGCATATAGTAGAAAAGCATAGAGCATATAGTAAAAATCATAAAGCTCCCACTAAAGCCTACCATGGTAAAAGTTTAGAATTATCTGTATCTGCTGAAAGAACATAAGTTTCCATAGGAGAGGTAATAGCACCTGCTGCAGTAACAGGAGCAGTATTATCAGGACACTTGTTCCGATAATGACCAAGCTTTCCATATCCAAAACAGCAAACTTCGGAAAGTAGGCTATGAGGCCTGATGGCAAGGGCAGCTGCAGCTGGCAGGTGGGAAGTAGCTATGGACCCACTTGCAACCTTCTGCTGATGGTCCAAGATGTGTTTACGCTCTTCATTCAACAAGCGACAGGTGACATAATCAAAGTCAGGTCCAGGAGATGGAATGGGAGGATAGATGACAGTGATGATAGAGACTGGAAGGACATTAAGCTGCATCAGCAAAACCTGGGTGAAGGTCATAGCAGCTATAGCAATCTATAGCAAGCCATAGCAGCCATAGTGCTATGGAATGCTATGAGCTGCTATGAGATCACCACGTACTGGAGCCAGCTGTCAACATTTTGACAGCTGTCACTCTCTTCCATCGATAGTATATGTGGAATAAACAATTTAAAGCATAGGCAGTAAAAGAGTTATGATTGAACGTTTGACCTCTCTTGGCCCGGAGGCAAACGAGTGAAGTACATACTGAAGTACTACTTGTTTATGTACTTGTTAAGAGTTCATATGTCATAAGTATCAAGTATCATAAGTGGATATCATGAGAAGTAATGATATCACATTGTTGCAAGAGATTACACCATAGTGGGTACTAAGGGTAAATAATCCATAGCTAGAATGAGTGATGTCAGTGATAATGATACTTCTGTAGAGTTGCCGAATCCAGCTTGCAAAACTGAATTTATCAAATTCCAACAGTATATAGCATCAACGAGTCGTCGTAACTTCCCCGAGCTCCCTTCCTTCCCTTCCAAATTTCTTTTTTTTTCTAAGTTGTTTCTGAGTCGCTTTGGCTCGGCATTCTCGGTGAGTTTCATTCAAGCCATTCAATGTCTAATTAAGCATTGCATACTATACTGTAGCTTTATCTATGCTATATACTAGTTACCGTAGCTCTGTTTTGGTAGAATATCCTACTATGTACTACTAATCCAATATATATGATTTATTATAATTATTTGGTCTTGCAAGTGAGAGAAACAATTCCGAGGACAACGAAAAAAATGAATTGAAAGACTGACAGATGATGTGATGATGTGCCGTGAAATGCGAAATCCGTAGCAACCCATAGCAGCTCATAGCAATCCATAGCGATCCATAGCTCTGGATAGATGGGGACCTTGCTATGGGTGCTATGGGTGCTATGAGTGCTGGATAGCGTTATCCAGCGCTGTCCAGTACACCCAGGTTTTGCTGATGTGAGATTCAATGTGAGATTCAATAGCGGTGACCACATTTTCATAGGACATAGGTAGGCTGGCAAGGAGAATGGTCATTCAGAGTGTATCATCCAGGATGATCCCAATGGATTTGAGTGACTCATCAAGCTCATTGAACCTGCTGATGTGTGACTGCATACCTGAGGGGATATCATCTGGCATGTCCTCGGACTTCCAGAGGGAGACAAATTGTCAAAGTAGAGTCATCCAATTGGCCCAACCAGAGGATTCATGAACCTCCCTGAGGACCTTCCACATCCTCACAGGGCCTCGAGCCTTGTGCAGTGTGCGTAAGCTGAGAGTCTGCAACATGCAGAGCAATCTTGGCACATGCCAACTGAGTGCGTTTATCCCAAGCGTGTTGGCAAGAAGTATTGGTGGTGGGACGAGGTTCAGAACCATTGACAATTGACCAGAGATCCTTTCGGGTCAATTGCATCTCCATGTGGTACTTCCAATTGAAGTAGTTCCCTTCATTGAGCAGCTCGAATTGGGTGGACAATAAAGATGAGTGGGGCTCCATGATGACAATGGTGATGTGATGATATAGATAGTGTAGACACGCAGAAGACTGTGTAGAGACACGGGAGATGGTGTAGAAATGCGAAAGACAGCATAGAGACACAAAAGACAGCGTAGAAACACAAAAAACAGCATAGAAACACGAATGACAGTGTGGAAACACAATGATGGCATAGAAACGCAAAGGTTGTAGAGACAACTGGTTACTTTGATTAGAGGAGGCAGAGGGAGAGACCCAGTCTCATAATCTGTTGAGTAAAGCAGCGACAATGGGGGGAAAAGTGAAACCAAAAGTGAATTTGCAATAGTCTCAGGTGGGTCTATATACTGTAGGTTAAACTAAGAGGTGGCACCTGTGCAACTGCGGAATGGCTGGATAAACCTTATTCCTCAACAATTTTGACCACTTTTGGCAGTCTGGAAACTTCAAAATGTATATATCTTACACTACCTGTAAATAAATAGCATCCATTGTATAAATTACAGCCTTCCTACACCTCCTGGCTCCTATGTACCTTACTTACTTGCTTTAGCTGGTCAAAGCAGGACATATGAGGAGTATCACTGTATTAGTGTTTCAGAAGGAAAAATGGGATTTGTTATGGCTTATGGATGCTAA
Source organism: Gymnopus androsaceus JB14 (assembly GCA_009733575.1). Lineage (NCBI taxonomy): Eukaryota > Fungi > Basidiomycota > Agaricomycetes > Agaricales > Omphalotaceae > Gymnopus > Gymnopus androsaceus. The sequence goes on from ML769621.1 coordinate 81,896, forward strand.
AAAAAGGCTCAGATTGAAGGTACAGTGTCTGAACAGTGTCTTCTGACTCTGTAGAGAGCAATTTATGATGAAATCTTATCTTGATATACCATATATGGGTGTGGGAATGCTTACATAGTTAGTTAGTCTGTTGGTGAGGCTCAAGAAAAAAAAATTGATGTCTGGTCATTTTAAAAAAATTTTACATGCCCTTGGGAGAACATCATTTATCTGCTTCTGAGTGCATTGAGAAGATGAATTTAAGCACTCTAAATGATGACAAAGCTCTTCCTGTTGCTCTGCTGACTAATATCTGATACCATCAGTTCAGGGCAGTAACTGGCAGTAACTGAGTACCATGTGTTGATGGCAGAATAAAACAAAGATTTCAATTGGGAAAGAACAAAGCTTACAAACCTTTTACACATGGAAAAGACCATGGAAAAGATGGTCTTTTTCTATTTATTTTTCAGGCAGGATTTTCATTCTTTTTCAATGGAAGTTTGAAGCGGAATATTTTATTATTTACAGACTATTTTCCTAAGATAATTCCTGCCTCAACTTACTCAATCCTGTGGAGTGTTTGATGCCAGCATGAATGACAAGTGCTTACCTTGTCCCACAAAAATCATTTTACTGTGTTCAACATTCAGCTTTAATTCCTTCATTCTCCAAGTCATAAAACATAATATTACCTACCATATCTACTTCACAATATTATACTTGTGAACCATTATTCCCAATAGTTATGCTGTCAATATTTTCATCATTTATGGATTCCCTATTGCTTGAACATGCTAGTTCAGACAGTTCTCCAACCTCTCTTTTCTGATCTATATTGGCAACCTCACGGATATGGACAACTAGGCAACAGCACAATATTGAGTGCAAGATGCGCAATGGACTGCGCAGCAGGTTGGCTCAGCAATTTATTAAATCAGAAACCCGTAGTACTTACATTGGGAGAATCTGAAGCTCAGGCTATGTAAAGGATGAGTTTAATCAGTCCTTCTTCATTTAAGGTCCACCTACCGACCCAAATGACAATAATAAGGAATTTGCCAGAGTTATTGCTAGAGTAGTGCTCAGTATCCTTGTCCATTCTCCAAGTAGGAGATAAAATACCAGCAACTTGCATAATATACATAAGCAAAATAACACCCCTGTTTTCACTTGCATAAATTATTGCTAAGGGATTGAAACCAAGCTCACCTATCATGGTAGAATGTTACAATCAAGCGTTGAGTGGCAGACAAGCTCCAGATGAACCCAGACTTGAAATCTGTTGCAATTTCATTGAGAAGACAATGTAAGAGTACACATGGATATACATACATTGCTGCATTAATGCTTGCCATAAAGTCAATGCCATCACAACTGTGATGACAGTATAAGTGAAGTTGATGTGCTCGCTGAGTGTAGAATGCCTACCAGTTTCCCCCCCCCCCCCCAACAGTGAGATGAAATTTATAAGACCATTCTTACTTTCCCCTCCTAGAAAGCACGAGCCTGAGGGTGTTTTGGATATCATTAAAAACAAGTGTGTCCAAATGGTTAGAGCAAATGTATTGACAATGCTGACTGCCTTTGGCAAGGAAAATCAGATTAGAGATTTTTCTTGTCCATGAACAAGTCACTCTTACAATCCAGGATACCATGAGTACTGCAAGGACCTTCTTGGATCTCTGGTACATGGTATATGTACAAATAATGAATATGACTGGTGCACAATTGAGGGATGAGCAATATGATATTTTTCAAAGAATTATATTCACGCACAATCAGATATTCCAATTCCAGAAAATACTTGAAAAATGTTGTGAGCATTTTTTATCTCATATTCAAAGCAGAGTCTTACAGGTATTGAAAGCCATTGTATGATTACAAGCCTATTGAGAGCAAATAATGCAATAAACACAGTAAGTAGTACAGAAGCAAACCCAGAAGTGAAAAATTCTAAGAAATTAATATATTCAGGGCAATTCTGCATGGTTTTTCTTTATTCTTTTTTTTCTATAGGTCATATAATATGCAAGGATTATAATCTGATTTTATCAAATTTTCTGAGGGCCTTCAAAAGTCATCATAAATTAATTTCTTTTTGCTGTCAAAAACTGCCCAAAACCCAGAAGCAAAAGTTTAAGTTAATTGAACCGCTACACAGGTGCATCCCTTCGGGAATGTTTGTAGCATGACTTAGCATGCTCATAGAGTAGTTTGAATGTGTTACATGCCTAAAAATACCACATACTTCATGATACAACTCATAATATTTCAACAACCAGAAAAATCGCATTTTTGGCATAGTGTTCATATATGATCATATATATGAAAGATTTTATATATGCAAGCTATTGTAGTCATGTCCATAAACCGTCCTGGATGTCATATAAAAACAACTGCATCCTAAAATGTATTCTATATGGCTCAAATATCAAATTTTTCGCTTCTGGGTATTTTTTGCTTCCAGGTTTATGTCTGTACTTATGTCACATATACCGCAGCACTGATGTGAGGGTTCAGTCTTTCTGTGACAGCACAACTTTAGTATGGTCAAAGCTTCAACAATGTTTTGTATGTGGACTACCTTTGACGACCAATAGTGTGTTGATAGAAGGAGAGTAATGAGAAATGAGGTATAACACCTTCACAAATCCCCAGTTTGACAACCAAACGTAGGCAATCTGAGTACAAAGTTCACTTAAGTACAGTCATCCTAAATATTTTTCAGAGCTCACCTCCTGTGCCAAAGAAAGAAAGTAGTCATAAGTCTGAATCCAACAGCCTTTCAGCATGCTACAACAAAGAATAATTACTGGATAATAACACACCAAAAGAGTAAGCATTGGTACTAGGTTTCATTATAAGTATGGTTGATACATCAAGTTGAAGTTGCAGTCACCACTGATGTACTTTGAACTATTAAGTGAACACTTCAATATGAATAAATATGAATGCCACCTACCATGAAAGTCTGCATCAGCAAAACCTGGGTGTACTGGATAGCACTAGATAGCGCTATCCAGCACTCATAGCAAGGTCCCCATCTATCCAGAGTTATGGATTGCTATGGGGTGCTATGAACTGCTATGGATTGCTATACTTACCACAGGAACATTGGCTGTCAGATTAGGGATGTTTCGGGGCAGCAAATTTTGCTGCTCCAAAATTTGCCATAATATACAGCAAATTTGGCCATGCTCCATAGAGTTTGCACTACGTCATGCCATACAAATTTTGCCTCTGCCACTGGCAAAATTTGCTGGCCCAAAACATCCCTATTCTATTCAATAGTAAAAATATATTACTTATTTGATTTGTTTTCCATTCCAATAGCTCCGAGCAGCCCGCTGCTTGCTAGTAGTGTTGCCACAATACAACAAGATGGAGATGGTCTGCCAAAAACATAAAATCCAAATAAATTCATATATTACTATGTTTGTAGTACCTAGGACAATAACAATGGCACTAGAACTAAAACTACTGAGGATGACTATTTGTATATTAGGTCTTTGAATGCCCACAAGAGTTAAGATTGATAGTAAACTAAATTGATGGGGAAGAATAAAGGCAAGTTGAACTTCGACAAGTCTTTGCATCGATTCTTATAGTGCTGGCAGGAGAGATCCGAGAGAATGACAGCTGGCACAAATGCTCGGCAATCCCATAGCAGCTCATAGCAGGCCATTATCCAGGTTTTGCTGATGTGGGAGTCAACCAAGATTGCGGTTATAGTATTCATCGCTTCTTCAAGAAGGAGGTCCAAGAAAAAGTTGAGGAAAGAAAGTGGGAAGGAATATGTTGCTATGGTGCTAGACCCACTCAGTTATATAACACAGGATGAAGGATTTGTGATAGTTCCCATCCTCAGGCTAACTGACCATCATGATAACTGGCACCACTTTGATTGTTTTAGATGTGCTCAAACTCACAGGAAAGAATCAGCACGGAGATCATACTAGGCTGAACAGTGGGAGGTCGACAGATGAAAGTGTTCTGTAAGTCTAGATGGAAAATGCCTTGCATCCATCAATTACTTACCTTTGGCGCATGTTGTTTTTTGAATCGACTGCCATTAATGTTCTCGATTCTCAATTCTCCAATAAGAGTCACAATATAAACGTCTTAGCGCTGGAATCTCTCAAAAATTGAGCTCAAAAACCGTACAGCTATGGCGATCCATTACTTGGGGCAGATTTATGCACTCTTTAATGAGTCTACATTGATAAATCTGAAGAGATATTTTCCACCGTCATACCGGGGCTCCAAGACACTACCGTGACTGTCAAAGCATAAATTCTCGAATTTTTATTGAGGTTTCCTATAAATGTTTTGCGACTGTACACCTGTTAAATCTGTCTGCAAGAACGGAGAGGCTCCCCAGAAAGGGAAACTGATTAGGTCCAACTGTCCCGGGCTCTCCATCTCACTGGAAATGACAGATAGTCAGTAAGCGTACTGCAGACTTAAGTTTAGAAATACCTATATACGCCTGGGGGTGAATGCATGGGTGCTGGGAGTGATGATTCCCTTCCTTACAAGATACTACATAATGGTTGTTGGTGAAGCAATAAAAGTTTCGCATAAAATTGGCGTAAGGTAAAATGTATATTGGCACATCATACATATCATTTAATTATCTATCTTCTCCTGGAGTAGTCAAGTGCTATGTAAACCACTCTGCAAGCCTCTTTCGCCACTGACCCATCGGAGGATCGGGATGCTCATTAGCAAGCACGATTTTAATCCCAGTATGCAGATCAACCTCCTTAGATTCATGCACCCAAGCGTCCTTCCAATGAAAAGCTCGATGACCAAGGTAAATAGCCAAGAATATGGGGATTCCAACATATGCAGTCAAAAAACTGCTCGCACTGAACTGGCCAGGGAAGAAGACGTTAAAACCATTGATGAGCGTGAGAATGGTAAAGGCAACGATGGATATCCATGCACCATAGGGCTGCAGTGAAGATCGGTAAGGAATATCGTCCGGTGACAAGGCTTGTTCCCTGCAGGCTTTGCGGAAGCGGATGTAGACGATACTACAACAGATCCAGGAGATGAAACCTGACGTGTTCGTCAGGTTGACAAACCAAGTGAATACAAGCGACGAATTGTTCGCGCAATTAAGATAGGCGAGAGCGCAGAAAAGTGACGACGTCCCTACAGCGACATAAGGCACTCCTTTTTTGGTACATGTCGTGAAAATCTTGGGCGCATTACCAGCCACCGCAAGGGAATAAAGGGAGCGCGACGACATGTATAGAAATGAATTTCCAGAGGACCATGCTGAGGTGAGAATAATCGCGTTGATGAGGCTGCCAAGTCCCTTGATTCCCGCATCCGTAATGCCAACGACGAACGCAGAGGACTTTGCACCTACACCACCATCTGTGAGTCGAGTCATCGTTGTAGGGGCATATGATACCAATGGCCAACACCGAGCCAATATAGAAGAATACCAAGCGGTAAAAGTATCGCTTGGCGGCCTTCGGGAGGTTACGTCGCGGTGATTGCATTTCACCCGCAGTGACGACGAGTAATTCAGGAGCGAACGTGAAGGGAAACGTAGAGAGGATAACCACTTCAATGAAGGCAACAAAACGACCTGTGCCGCCCGAAACTAGCCAGGTGTTGGTTGAACCAGGGTGTTTCCAGTAGCTTTTCAATAATCAATGTGTGGAAATAGCATACGAGCTTGAAATCCTTACTGGAAACCCAGAATTGCATTCTGATCTGGTCCTCCACCCCAAAAGAGTATGAAAGAGAGTATAAACAAGCCAATCATCATAAAAATCTTGAGTGAAGCGAACCACTTTGATGATGATTTTTTGTTAGTCGATGCTTTATGCAGCAGCGCGGAAAACATACAAATTCTGTTTCACCATAGAATTGGACAGGGAGGATATTTAAGCCCACGATAACTATAATGAAGACGGTGATCCAAACAGCAACATTTACGGGAGAACCCCAATAATCAATGACAAGAGCCGCTGCAGTGATCTATGAGATAGTTCTTTCAGTCGTTCGGAATATCAATGAAGATGTAGTTGTCTTACCTCATATGGGACTAATATACCGAGCGAGTAGAAGTATAACCACCCCATAGCAAAGCCAAGACTGTTGGAAACGTTTCGATGGCCGTAGTAGCTCATTGTCCCTCCGCTGACAGGAAGGTAAGCAGCGACTTCAGTGATGGCGGTGACAACAAAAAAAACCAGGATGGACAGGATTGAATAGCCAAGGAGAATGAAAAGAGGACCTCCACGAGCGAGAGTAGCACCACTCCCAACAAATAAACCGGTACCTGGAAAAATTCAGTGGTTGGATACTTAACTACAAGTGTGTTACGTACCAATGGTTCCCCCAAGTGCGATCATCTGAGCATGGCGAGCCTTGAGCCCTCTACGAGTGGTCTCCCGCACACCGTTTTCACTGCTAACCTCCGGCTCTTTCTCATAGACCGAATCGGCTGACTTTGAAACATTGTCGATATGGTGCGCCATCCTCTAGTCTCAACGTTAATAAGACACTAACGCGCGGAAAATGAGGGGAAGGGGTCACACGGAAAAGATACAGAATTTATTATATACCTCGTTCGAGCTCGGTAAGGCTTCTGATGAATCTTAGTACCGTGGCATGAAAAATGGCATATTGAGCTCCCTTATCGTCTTCCCGGCTGTTTTTGATGTTCGTATCGGTGATGGAGACACAGGGCCCGTAAATCTTTCTGAACAGGATATATATTCGCGCATGATATATATTCACGCATGAATTCGACTGATAGCACACGGATACCATAGCTTCCTCCGGGGTCGTCCCAGGAAGGAAGACCGTGTTCTCTCCTATGAGTGCACCACTTTTGGCCTTATCATACCAACTGATATCCGAGTCGCACCTGTGCAACGATTTCTTCGTTGATATATTAGGTGAGGAACTTCTGCTTGGGGCTGACAGCTCGAATCCACCTCTCACCAGGGCGACTGACAATGCAAACGACAATCCATTCAGTCTCATAAGAAATAAACATCTGACTTGTACACACCTTCGCTCCGGCAAGATTCTGTAAACCATTCTACCCTCCCATTCCTGTTCTCGTTTCTTATTCCGTACCCTCCTGCCTTGTGCAGTCGGAAATTCTGCCATTCCACACCGCTCCTGCAAATCCGCCAATGCCTCATTTGTGCCTTCGGTTTCAATAACAATTCTTCCATACCAGTCAGGGTCAACGAAAAGAGTCGTATCTGGGATTGGGATTCGTGAAGCGAGAGGTGTGGTGGCAGTGATTGAAGCTGAAACGTCTGAGTTCAGGTGGTAATCCTGCGCTGCCGAAGATGTGAAGTTGCATTTATCAATGGCTAGGGCATGAAGGTGGAAAGAGGACCGGTGTACCCAATGGACGATTTCCTGGTAGACACCTTGAGCACTGTTTATGATGTACAGTCAGATAATCATAATAGAGAGCTTGTATAATTGGCAACAAAACTAAGTTGGCAAATTAACGTACCTCTTTACTCTGACTCTATCTTCAACTAACTTCACATTCGAAATTATTTCTGCTCCCCAAGGGGTCAAATCTAACCTGATGATTGGATCATCTGATTGGGAGGGTGTCATGGTTGAACTACGAATAATTCGATGAAAATATGACGGGGGGAAGGCGAATCCTGGAATGTACTTGGGAATGTCGCCAATTGGGGAGTACGTGTAATCCAAATCCTAACATAACAATAAAAATTCAGTCCATCTACTATCGCCAAAACTGAAGCCACTGCTCGACTCACAATAAGATAGCTTCCATCCCAAATCAGCTTTCCTGCATTACCATGATCTCCGACCGCCAAGTCCCAAACGACATCACCAAGCCTCATCTGCCCCAGCATATCTGCCGATTTAAGCTCGGCCTCACATTCAAGAATACTAGTATTTGAGAGCCATTCTCCAGCGGGGGAGGGAACAAAGACGCGGAGAAGTGGGGCACGGTTAAGGCTGAAGATAGAAGAACGGAAGCTTAATACCCCTCCTTGATCAGATAATGGCAGTGTCACCCCCTCGTCGCAGCAACACTTCTCTGAAAGAGGCGGACTATGCGTACAAGCGACCCCGGAGGGATGTAGTCGGTTTGAGGCACGGGAGATGTTAGCGCCTACCGAGTGGTCCTGACTCGGAGTCCTTGAATCCTTCTCAGCTTGTGCCCTTAGCCGTAATAGTACCCGATTGTATGCCCTGGTAGCATTGACCATCAGCATTGCCTTTTCAACTATGGCTACTCGGTCTGGAATCCTCGTGGTTGGTAAGATAGAGCTGTCAGAAATTTGCAAAAGCAAATCCGCTACCCGTCCATATTCGAATGTGGGTATGGAAACTCCTCGCATGTAGCCATGAAGATCCTATTCTGACTTAGATTTAGAATCCCGACAGAATCATATAAAACTTACCGAAATCGATATTACAATCGGCTCCGGCCCACCCCAGCCAGGGCCAGAGTCCCACCGTACATACCCCACAGACCCCAAAAACCGCTCCAAAACTTCTTCTCTCAACAACTCATTCCTGGTCAACATCGCCTTCACGCTCTTGCTCAAGTGAAACAAGCAGTATGCATCACGATAAGATAAGTATTGAAGAAAGGAGGCGAGCAGCGATGGAGAAGAGAGGAAGAGAGGGAGCGGAAAAGGCTTGGGGTCATGTAGGAAGGAACAGGAGGTATGTTGTGGGTGTGGTATGGTGGAAGTCTCGTGGTAAACATTGGTTAGAGTTCGAGACACAGTTCTGTTATTAATGGAGGTGGACAAAGCTTTAGGAGAGGAGTGATGTTCCCAACAAATCTCCTGCATCTGCAACGCCGAAGACGGTGGAGACAGATCCCGCTTAGTTCTACGGAAATGATTCCTCTGGGTTTGTTTCTGTAAAGGCAAAGACGAAGTCGGCACCGAAGCTGGAGCCTTCAGCGAGATTAAACTCAACCGAACCCGATATTGACTTTTTGCAGAAGAAAGGTCATTTTGAAGCCTATCCTTGTGTGGAATTGGCTTCTCCGCAACAGATGTCCGGTCTACAGGAGGTGAGGGTCTCTTGGCCATACGGGATCTACTAGGACTTGGAGTCGAAGCATCCGAGTCAGTTTTCTTGCACAAATGTGCATGCTTTCCTCTCAACCGTGTAATGGTGAAGGATGAGGAAGTACGGCGGGCTGGGCCAGTATGGGAGTCAAGTGGAGGGGAGCTAAACTTTAACCCTGCACTGTTAACTTCGGTGGTAGTGTCGATCGCTGAGTCAGGATTCGGACCTGCACTGCTATGTGATGCGCCCATGTATGAAGGAGGGGTCTAATCCTCGTTTAGATCTGGTCACTAGAAAGATAGAGAAAGGGAACCTCCAGACTCAGCTTCGACATATGTTCTGAGTCGATTGACAAACGCACCTGAGGTTATCGAGAGACGGAAACAATGTGGGTTTGAATGTTGATTCTGAATACCAACCTGTGAACTGTGTCGGGGTTTAAGTACTCGAAAGATAGCGGCCACTATGTGGAATTCGGTGGAAGTAAAGCGCAACAATTTCCCAATGAATGATATGACATACATGTACGAGAAGACAGGAGGAACGAAACGAATGAACAGATGACGGATCGAGAATGGGAATTGAAAGCAAAGCAAAGGATTACGTCCGGTTCACTGCCACGACGCAGACTCAAGTGGCCGAAATAATAAATCATATCTGCGCATAGGGAAAGGTTATCTCACCTTATATGTACGTTGGATGATAACATGCCAACGCTAAGTGGATGTACTACATGTAGCATGTAGAGCATAAAAATAGGAAATCAGAACAATAGGTACAGGAACACAAACAGTAAAAAGCTGCGAAATATCAAGCGAATCAAGTACTCACCGGGGATTGATATGAGAATGGAGGATTAGGATTTTGCAGACATGGATGGAACATACAAAGCGAGATTGGCCCGGACAGCTTCTGGTGCGTCATTACAATGCGAGTTATCTGTACAGCGTGGATCCCGATTCCCGAAAGGATGATTTACAGCGGGGTAACAAGATAGGAGTTGTTAGGTCATCTTACTGAGGCGTGTCTGAGCCACTTGCTAAACTACAGAAGAATAGCCATTGGATGATGCGGATCTTGGTATTGGCCCGGGGATCGGTTTGATTATACGAGCTCCTGGAGCTGGAGACTGAGTGGTACACTAGACATGGTCTATCCGGGGAGGAAATGGAATGAATTATCTTCATCCGAAACTAGTATACTTGGCGGCAGTAAGATTGGCGGGAATCCAAATCCACCTCGTAATAGCAGTACCGAATATTACCTTCGTCCCTTCTCCACCCAGTTGACAGAGATCGACATGGTTTGGTGAAGTTTTGGCTATGATTGTAGATGTTGGTGAGGAGTAGAGGTTCCACCCAGCATCTATCTACACGTCGACGTTGCAAACACGCTTGCGTATCACGTAAATATAAGCGCTTCATGGGCGCTTCGGCCATCGTCTCAGTTGAGCACTCGCCTTGGACAAAATTAGCACTGTCAGTCTGCCATTCCCGACTTCCTCATAAATAATAAGACATATGGACCGGTATCGTAAGAAGTCGTAAGTACTAAGCACCTCCCTTACGAGTTTTTGAATGACATCACCCAATACCTATTACCAACTTAATCCACGAATTAAAAACTACCGAACGATTCTGCTGAGTGCTCCCCCTGACCCAGTAAATCTCCTCTCCTAGTGATTACACATACCTCTTCCTCTTTTCATAACTCTGCTTTCTACGACAACGATAACATCAATGACATCAACACCGTCCTATAACCATAGCGCGTGTTTCATTGCTAACCCCCGACCCTCTCTTCTACCTGTCGTTGCGGTTGCGCTGCGGCCTGTCTCGACCCCACGATCCTCCCATCCGTTGTCATTTCACCCCTCTGTACTGCCGCTATTCTATCATACCATACGGCGGCGATACCAACAAAACCATTTACTCACTAGACAACTATAATGGAAGAAAGAAAAATTGTTGTACACATGCTACCAGTCTGTCACTAAACATATAATATGTACCAATCCCTCCCGTTCCCGCTTTCACTTTCACCCTCCCATTCTCCTACGTTGAATCATGGAGCGCCTTCCCCATCTGCAGTTACGCTCGATCCCGACCCAGCTCCAGTTACTATACACACTCTCCTCTTCATTCCGCTGCCCTGTATCACTCCCCCTTAAAGCGGCTCCTCCTGCGACTCAAGTGCATTGCCTGGGGAATTTGAGCGTGAATGGGAAATCGGGGGGAGCGAGAGCGCCTTGTTGAAGACACTCCGACCCATTGCGACTGGCGGAATGGCCGTCGACAGCGGAAACTCCATCTACGTTCATCCCCTTTGCACTGAGCCTTCCGCTAATTCCACCGTATCCATCATCAGTGGTTGTCTTGGGATGGAGAAGGATAACAAGTAATGTTATCGCTGCCGGCACCATACGCGTTCGAGGTGATATTCATCATACGTGGCCCCAAGACCAATGCTTTAGGGGCATAAGGGAACAGTATATCGTCGAGATTTCTTGGCCGGGGATGGCGATGAAGAGCCGGAGAAGTCCCTCCCAGTCCCATCATTCTCCTTCCTCTTCCTTTTCATCGACACCGGCATCGTCCGAGGTTCAGCTGCAGAAACAGATAGGTCCGCATCGTCGTCGTTCTCATCGTTCTCCTTCAGCTCCGACGTGCTCGGCGTGGACAACGACCCTGATCGACGCTTCATTTCCGTAGACTGAGGCCAAAACTCAGATCTCGGGGGATAATATTCAGATAAAAGAGACGGGACTAGAAATTTATGAGGCATCTGCGGCTGAAGGCCTGGGCGAAGTGTATCGGCCAGGTCGAAGAGACGTGCTGTCGTAGGAGACGCAGTTATCGTCTAGGAGTGAGATGGAGAGTCGGATACCAGCGGTGACGTTGAAGAAGAGTGTCGACCGCGGGAGGTACAAGTAAAGCCTGCGGTAATGGAATATCTGCTGTCGGCGAGTCGGGGGCGGGGGATGAGACTAGTGCAGCCATTCAGTGGAGAGGACGGTGCACAACGGTCATCCAGACCGGTTGAGATGCGAAGTTGTTGTGGGAACCGTGGTGTTGGTAGAAAGAACACCATTGAAGCCGTAATCGGAGGACGACAGTCGAAGAGGAGATGAGGAGGGAGAGATAGACGAGCAATCCTGATCCTCGTCAACTTCAAGCTCTTGCTTCCGCTCCTCCGCCATGTACGAGTTGTGGAGACAATAAGCATCCAGTTCCGGTTCCTCTGAGACTGGATTGACGGAGGATGAAGGTTCAATATCATCGCCATCGCTAGTGAGAAAAATGGATAAATAGTTACATTCAGTCGCCCACTAGCGAACATCCTGATATTCACCTGGTGCTCGTAGCAGAGCATGGACTACTTGCAGAACATAATTTCGAGCCAGATTCCTGGCTACTACTAGTTAAAAAAAGCCATTAGTCATGTATTTCTTCAATATCGGTGATAATACACACCTTATGCTAGTACCAGAATCCGAACCTTCATTCTCTGTATCCGTTTGCGTTTGCGTACTAGTAACAGAATCATCCTCTTCCGAGCTGTCTGCATGACGAAGCGGTCAGATGTAAACATTCGAAAAGTAGCAGGAACAAGCGAACCTGAAGGAGACAGTATAGATAGGCCCAACTCCGGACCCTCCTCCTTCTGAGCTCTGGCATTGACTTTTGACCATATGATCTCTTGCAGGAGGGATGGGTATTTCGATTTGTATTGAGATTCGGTGGGGTCACTGATACTGGAGCTAGGAGGAAGGAATCAGCCAAGTCGATGATAGATAATAAGAGTCTATGCATGTACCTTGACTCCGTCAAGTCCTCCTCATCATTTCTGTCACGGCGGATATTATCTTCAAAAATTGGACGGAGATCTGACGTCGTACGTCTGAGGATTTATCACCGTGTTAGGCACGAAAAAGAAAGATTATGGGACAACCTGACCTAGATTCTCTGACGACGGAGACCGTAGATTGAATAGTTTCGGACGCGTCGTTGCGCATGCGCATTTCTTGCACAGATCTCGAGGTCAGGGTCAATACGTTGGTTATGTTGAGATATAATTCAGTCGTCGCTGACGCTGAGGGAGAAAGGAAGGGAAACTATTTAAGAAAAGAGGAAGATGAACGCGGAAAGAATAATCGCACCAAGATTATTTCGACTTTTTATAGACGTAGCCAGCTCGCCACTCAAGGCCATCGAGGACCCAGAGAGACAAAGAAGCCATTGTCATAAGTGAGCAGCAACGCTCTATATACAGCACTGGCACAGATATGGAGAACTGTGCTTGACAAAGATTTCTTTGTTTGCGGATGTGAAGAGAAAGAGAGCAGGACGGTGACGCACAGATGGTCAGTTGACCATATCGAGGTGCTTTGTTCTCGTGTTAAGAATCTATTCCTAGTTGTTCAGAGAAACCAGTTGCGGAATTCGTATTCGTTCGCCTTCGCTGTAGAGCAACTAGTCGAATAAGCAGAAATTCGCTGGAAATGAGATCTAGATGGCGTAACAAAGATAAGCTAACATTTCATCCTACAAGCATCTCTTAGAGCTTCCGTCTTGGAATGGCTGCCTACGGTTGTCGGTTGTCGTGGTCTAGAATGAGAAACACTGGCAGCGGGCCGCGCTCGATCTGGATTAGCGCTCATGCTTCGATATTATCTACACACATCTCTCTTCGCCGCTCTCGGACGTACTTGACCTCTCATCAGCACACAGCTGTAAATCCTGTTTGGAACCTGCTTTGTGCTCTCTTCGCAGTTTTCCTTCTTCGGTCTTAGCCTTTCGACTTCAAAATTGACAATGAATGGGCGATCTCCGAATGTTCAAGCTCAGCATACATATTACTCCGTTTGACCTCCTGTGGCTAAATAACTTGAAGCAAATTTGGAACGGTCAACGTAGCTATGCACTCCAACGCGTCCCGCAATGGTTGAAACGATTGTTATGTAGCCAGTGTTCGGCCGGGTTCTCTCTCTAACCGCACGAATTATTGGGAACGGTCTCATATACCGGGGCCCTCCGATTCAAGCAACTGCTCCACTGATTCTTGTTGGAGCTATGGAGAGACAGATTCAGCGGGTGTAGCGGGAATAATTATCTACAGCCGGATTTGGGATTCATAATAATTGGTAAGCTTGGAAGTACTGCCAAGGCAGAAAGCTAACCGCCGTCGTAGAATACGGTAGCGAGACCTCTGATTCTTTCAACCTTTACTGCTTCTTCTAGCGAGCAAATCTGGCGAAGTTACTTTTTAGCTTAAGAATTTTAACTGGTAAATTTGCATTGGTCGAGTTGCCAAACGGACTTTAGCTCCAATCGTTCTCCTCAATGAACTAGGCCCCTCCAATCGGTAAGGATATGCTTCTCGCGAATTGTTCCCGACAATGTCCATCATTCATTATTGCAGCTGCCAGCCGCCAGCGTACCGCAAATGTAGACGTCAATTCCAAAATTTTATTATTCAAGTGGGGATCGCCGACACGGCCATGTCCATTGCGGACAGCATTCTACTCAAAGGCTTTTATGGCTCCAGATCGAAACATGTGCTGCTTTGCGGTTTCTTGGTACATCGGGTGACCCTTTGCAATGCATTTTCGAATGGTATAAAATAATTCAGAACTTGGATGGTGAGTTCCGCTCCCTTCTTACCATTGGTGGTGGAGATAACGGTGTGGGTATGGACAACCCAGCCACGCGCCTCTTGAAGTTAACACAGCTGTTGAGTATTCCTATTATATTCCAAACAAGGCGAAACTGCTGATTAGCCGTTCGTTCGTAGGATAGTAATGATGCTGGTGCGAACGAGCTTCGAACCTGAGGATAATCATTTTCTTGCTTACTCTGTTCCATGTGGCTTTGACTGAATAGCATTTTTTCGCTGGCTTCTTCTTTTCTGGGCACTCTCGCCCAATTAAAACCACGTTAGCAGGGAAGCTATCACCGACTTCCTTGATGAACTGCAGAAAATCTTGGGAATTACCCGTGATACCCACTCCAAATGAATAACAATTGGACCTGTTTCAGGTGGCCTATCTTATACATGTCAATCCCCAACTACTCTCAACGTCTCCAGGGTACACTAGAAGCCTGTCGTTCCGGTCACTCGTGGAGACTGAACAGGAACAAATGAAGTACGCAGTGAATGCTCTATTTTATCTTCTTGACATCGACATACTTTTCAGATACAACTTGTCACAATACATGATTAGAGAAACCATGCTTATATCTGTGGTCTTCTCCACAACGCGGAGCCGAAGCATCTCTGCGATATAATTGGTTCTTTGCCGCCCGACTTTTACTTGGCTGAAGCTTTGTTTGTCCTGAGAAAGATTGCCATCTGTCTTCTGCCGTCTGTCTTCAATATATCGGCTCGGTTGGTTCTTTTCCTGCGGGTATCGTGGGGCCAATAGGAGTAACATCCTCTGCTTCTTTGGAGTTTGATATGTATGACGCTTTGAGCTATTGAAAATCTAATCTGATACAAATACAGGAGCTCGCTCATACTACATTCAGCATTTATCCCTTATCGACCCATGTCTACAAACGCTGCCGCCAAGCAACAGAGAGCTCAGCCTCCTTCCAGAACTCAACCTCCAACTGAGGGCAACGATGGAAAAAGGTATAGCTCTAGCATTCACCGTATTACAGCGTCATGCTCATTGTTGTGGCTAGAAGAAGAAATAGAGCGATACTATCTTGTCTTAGCTGCCACGGATCCAAACGAATGGTCAGCCACAAAAGCGGAGTAGATCGAACTGAAAAACTGACCGTTTGACAGTGTGATAGAAAGCGACCTACTTGCGCTCGTTGCACCGAACTAGGGCTGGTAAATTTATCTCGAATTGATTTAGTTTGACTGAAGTTAATAAAATGCCTTTAGTATTGCGTATACGAAGTTGATGATCCCAATCAACGTCTCAACACACAAGACAGAGGCTCCAGGCTACTCAAAAGAGTGGCAGAGCTGGAAGGAGAGATCGAGGAAGTAAGTACGCGCAGAGTTTTATTATATATAGCTAACAAACTTTCACATAGTTAAAGAACAAAAAACGTCAATCGCAACGCTTATCCGAGTTCTCTGGACAATGTGGTGACCAGACAAATATATATATCTCTCATCCTTCCTCCCCGGCGTCTTCTTTGGGAGATTTATCAGCCTTCCAGGCACTCATCTCACCTTCTATGCGCGCGTCTTCTATCCCACCTTCGAATGTTGGGATTAACGATGCGTCCGCCGGCACCGAGCTCACTGACTCTGAACTGAGTTCCATTCTTGGACAGAATCCCCTTTCTATAGGGTTCTCGGAGAACAATGTCGAGATGCACAACCGATTGAATACCATCTCCGCAACGAACTCTTCCCAGCATAATGACATGCAACCTTGCAACTGTATTGAGGAAGCCTCCAACTATCAAACAATGCTCGAACTCTCCTTGCGCCTCCGCAAAGCAGCTGGGATCTTGAAACAATATCCTCTCCATCAGGCCGGGAGATACTGTCTCCTTCATCAAACCCTTGTGGAATTAGATACTATAACGACGTAGGTTCTTATTGTACTTTTTTAGAATTGCCTTACTCATACATTGAATGTTAGGGAGACTCTCTCGTCTGTTGATTCGCCTCATCCCAGGATGCCATCCTACAGCAAATCGCCAGCTCTGCACTCATCTTTTTCAACAACATCTCCTGCCTTCCGTGCATCCAACTTCTCGTTTGGATCACTGGATTACTAGTCTAGGAAACGACTCGTTGATGTCCTGGTGACATCGTACTAGGGGGTAAAATCACGAATACCTGTATTGATATGAATTTGGCTCGGTTTGTATAATAGTGTACTACATTAAATGTTCGTAATGGTAAAGTAACTTGTGAGAGATACATACATTTGGTAAAAATTCGGCCAGCTAGTACGTCCGGTGCGGAAGTACTCGCTCCAAACATTGAAAGGTTTTGTTAACATTCCGAAGCTTTCGGACGTTCTGACTTCTGGGCGCAGCTGGATGGCTGAGATGATCGGAAAAGGGGGATAAGACTTAACCCCTACCACTCACTTTCCTAGAGTTCAGTCAAAAAATAGATATTCCGCAATAAGGAACGCAATGTTCTTTGTCCGAACCAGTCCGCGGAGTGGTTCGAACACGCGACTTCAAGGGTAGGGCCATCGCCACTCTACCACTGAGTTACGCGGACGTGGTTGTGAGACTAAGTTTTATCAGAGCCAGTCGGAATGGTGTATTGTATCGAGTCATAACAGGTCATAATCAAGTCCCATAGAAATACAGGAGCTCACTCATGCTACATTCAACATTTACCCCTTATCGACCCATGTCTACAAACACTGCCGCCAAGCAACAAAGAGCTCAGCCTCCTTCCAGAACTCAGCCTTCAACTAAGGGCCACGATGGAAAAAGGTATAGCTATAGAATTCACCGTATTACGATGTCATGCTCATTGTTGTGCCAGAAGAAGAAATAGAGCGATACTATCGTGTCTTAGCTGCCATGGATCCAAACGAATGGTCAGCCACCAAAGCGTAGTAGACCGACCTGAAAAACTGACCGTTTGACAGTGTGATAGAAAAAGACCTACTTGCGCTCGTTGCACCGAGCTAGGGCTGGTAAATTTATTTCGAATTCATTTATTTTGACTCAAGTTGATGATAATCCCTGTAGTTTTGCATATACGAAGTTGATGATCCCAATCAACGTCTCAACACGCAAGACAGAAGCTCTAGGCTACTCAAAAGAGCGGCAGAGCTGGAAGGAGAGATCGAGGAAGTAAGTACATGCAGAGTTTTATTATATATAGCTGACATAGTTGAAGAACATAGGTTCGTTTTGAGCCCTTCGGTCCCGGCCCGGAACGCCATAGGCTAACCATCACTAGAAGGGGCTTGCCGCAACGCCGGGAGTCTTCTTGAGTTCATGGAACTTGCGATCTCAGACCGAATCTCTTACTTTGAGAGAAAAAGCTGTAACTTAGAAGGTGCTAAAGAGGAACGTGTACATACTTATGAGGAGAAGATACAATATTGCAATAAAATTTGCATGTTCAATTACACATTCCAGGAAATTGAAGCTCAACTTATACTTAACTTATACCATTCATAAAATATGTCCAGCTCATTCCAGGGACAAATGGACTGGGAGATATATTACATAGGATCTATATCATAATCTGGTATGCTCAGGGAAAAGATTCCAATGTGTTAAAGAGCGTAGAAATGCTTTGACGAGAGTGATCAAGTTTTCTAAGCACCACCATCACTGTGACTATTGCCATCAGGCACCCATTGACTCGCAGGGCCAGTTCTGTTCATCTATTTCAAATAGACAGTTTTTGTTGCGAAACTCTGTCCCTAGCTGTGAACCTTATAAAACTATTATGGCTGGAATTTTAGTGTTCCATTGAGTCAGAATATCAGTATTATAGGTATGTAAATAAGAAATTAGTCATGGGCAAGAATCATGAATCATCAAGGATACTCTAGTCATGATCCTAGGAAATGATTCTAGGATAGAGTCATACTACAAAAAAAAGGATCATGACTCTACTCTGGAGTAGAGTTAGAATCACCTGGTTTGGGACCTAGGATACTCTAGCAAGGATACTCTTCAATACTTGCTATGTGTTGTATATGATATATTGTTAGTGAAATGTGTCTGAAACATCAATATTGCTAATGCTGAAGGTTGTATACTAATATTTAATACATCTAATAGAACACTTAACAGGTTATTCAATGTTTACTCTAGAGTATCCTTGGATTGATTTGACTCTTGACTCTAGGTGATTCTACTCATGGCTAGAGTTAAGATCATGGGTTTTGGAGTAAGAGTATCCTAGCAAAGAGTCAAGAGTCAGATAGAGTCATGATTCTTGCCCATGACTATAAGAAATACATGCACAAGATGAGATATTTGTTGAAGATGGTCCAAAACAACAAAATTGGCGACGTTGATGTAAGTTCTGCACAAGTGTTTCTCAGAGTTAATGATGGACATGAGTCCAGATCCGGAACAGGTACCTGCAGGTATACCCGTGGGAATACCCACAGGCAAATACCCACGGATCCCGCTACCTGTTTCCCATGGATCCGGCCCAGGTCACAGGTCAGCCTTCAGTAGTTTTTCATGACCTGCAGGTACCTGTGGATCCGGTAAATAAAAATTTTGCTAGACTTAAATGGTAGCTTGAATGAAGTAAGCCTCAATCTCAAGGCTAATATGCAAATAACTGCTTGTCAGTCAGGGAGAAAGGGTGAATGTGCTAGTGCATCACACTTTGTATCATATATACTATGCTGTTTAGAGTTCCATAAGCCTTAGGACTAATATTAGCACATACTGAATAGAATTGCTGTTAGTAGAATTAACATTAGTAAATTAGTGCTTAAATACTAATGTAACTGGTGTTTTATTATAATAACACTAACTCTACTATTAATTTATTGATACTAATATCAGTACTGGTGCTAGTTATTGGTATTATTAGTATGCTGATACTGGATTAGTACTGATAACTAAGTACCAGTGATACAACACAATTATTAGTACTCAATGTAACTTAGAAAGAATACTAGAACTGTATTAATTGGCACTTTATTCACTTGTAGACTGACAATAAATGTTTCATTGCAGTTGTTGGACACTTTGTGCAACATAATATATTTTTTTCACTTGTAATACATTATTTGTATTTAAGTTAAATACAGGTAAGGTAGGTGTCAGGTGCAAGCGGGTACATCACATGCCTGGGCACTTCCATAGCAAAATCCATCAAAAATGTATCAGAAAATCACCAAGACTCAAGATTCAAAATATGGCTTCAAGGAGTCCTCTGTTTAGATCATCGGAAGGAATCCTTGGGGCTGGATTTCTAAAATGAAGACAAGTCAATTTTTTGATACATTTTCTTGTATTTTTGCTATGGAAGCACCCAGGCATGTGATGTACCCGCTTGTGCCTGACACCTACCTTATCAGCAGGTATACCTGCAAGTACCTGTCTTCCAGGTCAGCAGTGAGCACAGGGACCTGTTTCCCATGGATCCAGGGCAGGTCCATCAGGAAAAATAGTCTGGGCCCAGGATGACCCCAGGTCACTTAAGCAGCCTGAGAATACCCTCAGAATTCCTAGGAGGCTTAGGAGGCTTAGGAAGCCTAGGAAGCCTAGGTTACCTGAGGTGTCCAAAATTCTTTCATTATTCCTAGGTGGCCTAGGCTGCCTAATCGACCTGGGGTCATCCTGGGCCCAGACCATTTTTCCTGATGTCACAGGTCACCCTTTTTAGGTTGCAGGTACCTGTCTGGAGGATCCAGGTTGACCTGGATCTGGACTTGTGTCCATCACTACTTGGAGTAGATCCAGAAGATATTGCAGATGTTCTCTAGCTGAAATTGGCATTAAATATCAAACAGGAGAGCTTTAGAGCAAGAAAAACTGAATATTGCTTCTGAAATCACCAAAAATCCAAGATGAAAAAGTGACTTAAGATGAAGGGAATAGACATACTAAAGTATTAAAAAGTTATATCCACCATTGAAACAATCCTTTATTGCCTTGGGAGTGACTATTGTGCTCTTCACCACCAAAAATTGCCAGTAATTGGGCTGGAAAGCACTTATTTACCTTGAATTTACATGTATAAGTAGACTTACCATTATCCAAAAAAATAGGATGAATCATTGAGACACAATGTTTGCACTCAATGGTACCTGGATTTGAGATAACAGCACAAGATTGCTGCAGCAAGCAATCTTGTGAGCCATATTCATGAGTAAGAATTATCAACACACCTGATATTACCTTATTATGGTCCATATCAAGGAGAAGAGGGAGGGGACAAGCTATTCACGCAGAGGTAGTGGTGGGGAGAAATCAAAATTTCACTAAGTTCAACACATCAAAATGTGACTTGGTTGTTTGGTACCAGCCATTCTCCAAACTTGCTCCTGCAGGTCAGCAAGTATTTATGTTCATAATGAGTAAAGTACTGTACCATTTGGATTGAGAGTTCTGTCATCTATCACCCTCAAAAATCAGAGTGTGGTTTTAATTTTTTCTCAATTTTCTGGATTTGTTTTATATTTATTTTGTCAAAAATTTCAGAATCAATGAACTCTCAATTGGAATGGTACAGTACCTTGTGAGAGATACATACATTTGGTAAATTCAGCCAACCAGTATATGGAAGTACTTGCTCCAAATACTCAAAGGTTTTACTAACATTCCAAAGCTCTGGACATTCTGACTTCTGGGTGCAACTGGATGGTTGAGATGTTGAGAAAAGAGGACTTAATCCTTCTGCTCACTTTCTTAGAGTTCAGTCAAAAAAGAAATACTCCGCAGTCGGCTAGCACAATGAAGTTCTTTGTCCAAACCAGTCCGCGGTGTGGTTTGAATACACAACTTCAAGATTATTTTATGGGAAGGGCCACTGCAATCTCACACTCTACCTCTGAATTGTGCTGACATGACCTTGGGGGGAGGGGGTTTGAGAAGTCCTTATGGCCAAAAAAAATTTCATACTATTGAGGCTCTGAGGGGTGTTCTAGGTCAACTCAATCACTGAAATAAGGATGTAAAAACCATTTAAAGCACTCAACATCTCAAATCTCCCTGATAAACATGGATTTTATAGGATATGATGCAATTTAGTACCAATTTAGCCCCTCCATCAAAAAATATTGTCAATGCAAGTGCACTTACACCAGGTTGAATTGAACTTAGATGAACTGCTGTGTATTAAATTGCCTGTGGAAATGTTGTTCAAAGGTGCAAAGGAGAAAAAATTGTTATGTAATACAAATTTGAAGTCGGAAATCCTCCAAAGTGTGGGAAAATTTTACTATATATAGGCAGTGGAGGGGGGGAGGCTTCAAGAATCCTTATGACCCAAAAACAAGGTCATGTTGGGATTTAGTGGGTTGAACACCCCTTGCACAGCAGTTCATCTAAGTTCAACCTGGTGTAAGTGCACTTGCATTGACAATATTTTTTGATGGAGGCAAGATGCAGGTACTAAATTGCATTGTATCCTATAATAGTATAGAATCCATGTTTCTCAGGGAGATTTGAGATGTTGAGTGCTTTAAATGGTTTTTACATCCCTATTTCAGTGGTTGAGTTGACCTAAACACCCCTCAGAGCCTCAATAGTATGAAATTTTTTTTGGCCATAAGGACTTCTCAGAAACCCCCTCCCTTCCAAGGTCATGTTAGCACTTATTTTTTGAACACCCCTAGCTACTGAGTTATGCGGACGTGATTGCGAGACCGAGTACTGTAGCATTTCAATCAAGTGTTCATCCAGGATGACGCATGATGCATTGACACCGACGGTTCATTAGTTCACTGTTGTCAATGATGCATGATGCAAAAAATTTTTAGTTCAGTTCACTGTTGAGTTGATACTTTTTCAGAGTGAAACATGCACTAAAAGTTTGTTGTGAGCGGGGAAATGGATAATAAACTTCCTTTGATACCCAATGTGACTGTGCCATGCAAAAAATCCAGCTGCAAACAAAAAGAAATGAAAATTTTGATTATTTATGCACAAAATGATGAATTCCACTCAAGTTCAGAGGCCCATTGTCGGAAAAATGAGTTGCGCCTTAACATACCTTAATTTGCCATATAAGGCTCCCAAGTCACCTAAGGCGGGGATGCAACTTAAGAGGGCCACTGATGCACCACAGGGCGTTCCAAGATCTTAATAGGTCTTTATTGTGATTCTGAGTATTATAGGGTCTTACGCGACTTATGGGTCATTAGATGACCTATCAAGACTGACTTACGGGTCTATTGAAAAGGTTGCAGCACTTGTACCACTTTCATCGTACAAGTTCATATGTACTAGCATATTATCCAATGGACAGTTTAACTACAATCTAGTATATGTCAAAGATTATACTAAGTATACAATATATTGTAAGTTACTTCTAGTGACTAGAATATGTACATTGCACTCTCTAAACACTAGTTAGTATAAAGCACTATACTATGGTTAATTATTGCTATTAACACGATACAGCAATCGCGACAAACGAGTCAGATATATCTGACACACGTGCGGTACTAAGGGACAGGTTTTTAATTGTAGACAGCTCACAGGCGCCCTTCCGCGGTTCAGCGCTTATCTTCTGAAGCGCAATGATTAATTATCTCAACAATACCATAGATAGAGAGACTGGGTTTTTTTACAAGTTTATTTAAAGTGTTATTTCTACCAGAATATGGCCAGAGAAGTACATGATCGATGATTGGGAAACCAAAATTGTCCAAGGCCTTAGGAGGTCTTGAATGGTCTTATGGTGTCTTAAAGCTTTAGCATGGCCTTGGAATGCACCATGAGGCTCCCCTTTATTGTTATAAGGCCCATAAGGCATTACAAGTCAGTTCGCATTTTTCCGACAATATGATGCATGATGAATGTGGATTTTAGTTCAGTTCAGAGGTGCCCATGATGCATGACTGAACACTCGATCGAAATGGTACAGTATTGTGAGAGCTTGTCGGAATGGTGTATCGGATCGAGTCATAATCATAATCAAGTCCCATAGAATTACTGAGTGGGGACTTGCGATGGTGATGATAAGATCCATTGAATGAAGTATCGACTCGAAGCAGTAAAGTACTTACTACTTACTATCTACGGTTTATCGACTCA